>PVKS010001227.1:0-10618 GCA_004027875.1 Aplodontia rufa
ACATATGAGGGAAAACATTTGGCCCTTAAGTCTCTGAGTTTGGGATATTTGACTCAGCATAATTTTTTTCCATTTCCATCCATTTGGCTGCAAATGGCATGTTGTTGTTCTCTCTAACACCAGAGTAGAACTCTGTTGTGTAAATGTGCCACAGTTTGTGTATCCATTCATCCAGTGAGGGGCATCTAGGTTGGTTCCATAGTTCAGCTATTATAAACTGAACTGTTGTAAACATTGATGTAGCTGTGTGCTCTGGTCCCAGCCTGCAAGGACCAGACGGCTCTTAATTGGCGGTTGACTGGGAATGAAGTAGACCCACTGGTCCTGAGTTCTCCAACACTTTATTTCCTTCCTGTCTCTGGAGGCAAAGCTTTTCCTTCTCCTCTCACTTGAGGCAAGACTTTTTACATTTTCTCTCTTTAGAGTCAAGGCTATTTACATTTTCTCTCTTTAGAGTCCCTGTTTCTACTACCAAGACTTTTCTTCTCTTCCCTCACTAGCATCACTGTTTCTACTCCTAATTTCTCACAGTTCTGAAGGCGGGGAAGTTCAGGAGCAAAGCATAGGCAGGTTTGGCTACTGACAAGAGCTGGTCCAAAGGAGCAGGGACACCACGTCCAGCAGCAAAGTACGAGCGCTCTCTCCCGAAGGAAGAGTTCTCCCCCGAAGGAGCAGGGACATCACAGCCAGCAGAAAGCGCGAGAGCTCTTCTTCCGAAGGAAGAGTTCTCCCCCGAAGGAGCAGGGACATCACAGCCAGCAGAAAGCGCGAGAGCTCTTCTTCCGAAGGAAGAGTTCTCCCCCGAAGGAGCAGGGACATCACAGCCAGCAGAAAGCACGAGAGCTCTTCTTCCGAAGGAGCGCAACCTTCTGCTGGCTGGAGCCTCTTCCTTAAGGGGCTTCTCCCCGCCCCCTCGAGGCCTCTCTAGATTAGCTCGTTCATTGCCACACCTGGATTTTGCAGGCACACGTTTTATCATTAGGCCTCTATGTGAACCCCTTGAAGGATCTAGAATAATTGGCAGGTGATACCAATGCATTTGTTACCACCCCCAATAGGGACATAATGCAAACATAATCAACCAATCACAACAATAGAGGAGCCAAATAGCTTAGTCATGCGGTCAGCCAGTTTGCCAATTACTAGGGAAGATACAAGCCAGCTGGGCCTCTTACAGAGTTGCTTACCACTAATTCTTTTCACTGGCATCCAGCCAGGCGTCATGTTGGCCTCAGTCTCCAACAGCTGTGTCTCTGTAGTGTGCCGATACTAGCTCTTTTGGGAAAATACCCAGGAGTGGGACAGCTGGGTTGTAAGGTAGTTCCAACCCTAGTTTTTTTTTTTTTTCTTTTTAAAGAGAGAGGGATAGTGAGAGAGAGAGAAAGAAAGAAAAATATTTTTTATTTAGTTGCTGTCTTTGCTCCAAGACTTCGTTTTGTATATGGTGCTGGGGTTTGAACTCATGTACTTGCACATGCCCGGCAAGCACTGTAACTGCTGAGCCACCGCTCCAGCCCCTCAACCCTAGATTTTGTCCAATGTGATTTTTAAATGCCAACTAGACCTGGGGTATGTTAACCTGTCTCCCAAGACCACCATGCTCTTTTGAGGAGTGGACATTGGATACTTCATGAGGATGCTTTTGACCCAGAAGGGCACGTGGACAGGAATCCCGGATGTGAGGATTGACTGAGCAGAGCTGAGTGAGGAGGAGGGGTCACTGGAAGCCCATGACATCTGGAGAACATTGGATTTTGGAGTGCTGAGGAACTTGATCCAGGAGACTTGTATTTCTGGATTGGCAGGCGGGTCCGTAGGACCATAAGGTTTTATTATTAGAGCAGCAATAGATTTAGGTAACCAAATTCTGGTTGTGGGAGCCAAAGAATCAGAGTTCTGAATGCCAAGGCTTCTATTTCAGGGACATATGTTGGAGGGCTAGCATCTGGCTCAGGATGGCACAGGGACCGGGGAGATGTGTAACCACGGTGATGGTACTTCAGAGGACATTCTGTCTTGGGGTACAAAGGGCTTACATGGGTCAGTGCTACACCTGCTTCTGTTTGCTCTGGGCCTCTCTTTTCTGACTTAGATCAAATCTCTATGGGGTGCAGGTCCTGCCCAGCCTGGCTTCAGGCCCTGGAAATGCATCTAGAGTGATCCAATGTGCTCAGAACAACAAATACTGACTGTCCCTCCCCTTCCAGGGCTCACAGTGTGGAAGGGGGTGTCCAGCTCCCTGTAGCAGGGGCGGGGTCTTGGGGGACTGAAGTCTTTATAAGCCTCCTCAGGGTGTTCCCTGGTCCCAAGCTTGTACCTGCCCTGAATGCCTTTGTCACCATGCGGTTCCTGGTTCTCTGCCTGGTTCTGTTCCTGTGGGGTACTGGTGAGATAGTGGGAAATGCGAGGAGGCTGACTCTTCCCGCTGCCCTCACCCCATAAGTCCTTCCTCTCCAACCCAACTCCCAGCCCCCTCCCTGTAGCCCTCAGAGCTAACCCGGAGCTGGTGCTAGGCTTGCTCTTATTCTCACAGTCCCACATTAACTCCTCCTACAGACCTCTATGTGGCCAACCCTGCCAGTGTCCTCATGCCCACAGAAGGTGCCCACTCCCTCCCAGGAGCCCTGGAGCTTTCTCCTCTTCCCAGCTGACTCCCTGCTGCCAGCCCCTTTCTAAAGGGACAGCTCCAAGGCCACCTCTGCCTCTCTCAAGGACTTCTTGCAATGGCACTGGAGGTCTCTGATCTGCCTCTCAAACCCCTTGAACCCACCAAATGTGGCTGATTTTTCCCATCTAGCAGTGGACCTTTAACCCTGAGTCCCCCAGCCCTGCCCCTAGGCGACTTGGGTTCTGTCAGGCAACCTGCTTATTCCCATAGCCAGACTTTCTGTCTTGCGACAGCAAATAACCCCCAATCTGGCACTGGAGATCTGAAAATTTCATTCCCTGCCTCTTTGCCCCAGACCCTTCCTCAATGGCTGGCATTTTCAAAGGGGTGGTGGCCGGGGGACAAACACGCAGTGCCACCAGCCTCAGGGGCCAGTTACTACTGAACAGATTCCCTAGATCTGTACCTCTCCAGAACCTCAAAATCCCAACCACTCCTTCAGCCTGGGACCCTCAAGCCCTCCCAGACCTCCTGTCCCAAGGGAGGTTTCTAGAAACCCTACCCTCCCATTACCCAGGCCACCGTTTCCCATCCTCCAGCACAGGGCCCCAAATCTCCCCATGTGACCTGACCCCCAGACCCAGGGAATGGTCCTGAATTCCAGTCACTTCTTGGCATCCCTTGCCCATGACCCTGAACCCCTAGCCCGGGTCGTCAGCTCCCTGCCACACCTGTCCTGCTGACTCTCCTCTGCAGGTGCCGCGTCCCCTGTCCACTCTAGGATCATAGGGGGCTGGGAGTGTGGGAAGAACTCCCAGCCCTGGCAGGCAGCCTTGTACCATCGTGGCTTAGCGGTGTGTGGGGGTGTCCTGGTGCACCCCCAGTGGGTGCTCACTGCTGCCCACTGCATCAAAAAGTGAGTAGGGGGCTGGGGGTAGCTCAGCGGTGGAGCACCCACCTAACATGCATGAGACCCTGGGCCACCCCAGCCGCCGTTCAAAAGAAGTGAGTGGGACCTAGAGTCTGGGACGAGGCTTCTGGGCCTCACAGGGGTCAACATCAGGGCCTTTCCCCCTGATAACCTCAGGCGAGGTGTGGGACTGAGGGCAGGTGCTGATCCTGTGGGCTGGGGAGAAGCAGAGCTGGGGCTGGCCATCCTGTGCACGGCTGCCTGGGTCTCTTCCTGGGTCTCCCCCTGTGGAATCCTCTCTCCTTTTCTCTCAGTGTTGGCTCTGTGTTCTGTTTTGGGTTCTGTCTTCCTTCCTTCTCTGTGTCTCCCCCATCTCGTGACCATGTCTGGGTGCCTCTGCTACCATCTTGGTTACCACATGTCCCCCCTCCACGTCTCTGCCCCTCTCTCTTTCCTGGGTCTCCGGTTCCCTCTACTCCCCCATTGCTACCAGCCACATCCCCAGGTGGAGGCCCTCCTCCTTCTCCCCCTGCTTTCTCTCTCCTTGACCTCCAAGTCCCTTCCTCCTCTTCTCAGCCAGCCTCCTCCCTGTGGCTCTTTCCCCCTCCTCAGGCGCCTCCTCTTTCCCTGCTGCTCAGGGTCTCCCTCTGCCTTCCTCCTCCCTCCATCCTGCACGCTCTTTCTTTCCATCCCTCTCTCACAGTCCCTGCCTTTCCAGCCTGAACTTCTTCTGTGTTCTCAGGCATGGCCTGTGCATCCCATGGGGGGTCTTTTCTCCTCCCTGCCCCTCCCTCCTATTCCCTGCATCCCTGTATTTCCCCAGCAATATCCAGGTCTCTCTGGGTCGTCACAGCCTGTTAGTGAATGAGGACACGTCCCAGTATGTCCAGGTCAGCCTTGCCTTTCCACACCCGCTCTATGAACCGCAGAAGGGCAGAGAGCTGGGCTCCAGCACACCAGGGCACGACGTGATGCTGCTGCGCCTGTTGCGGCCGGCCCAAATCACAGACACGGTGAAGGTCCTGGACCTGCCCAGCCGGGAGCCAGAACTGGGGAGCACCTGCTATGCCTCCGGCTGGGGCAGCATCCAGCCAGATAGGTGTAAGGATGGACACCTGGGCCTGAGGGAGGAGGGCAGTGCCGGTCCAGTGGGTCCTGGCTACAGCCGTGTTTGTCACTGGCCATAGTCGTAAGACCAAAGAGCCTCCAGTGTGTGGACCTCAACCTCATGCCCAATGACATATGCAAGAGAGCCTACCCGAGAGAGGTGTCAGAGTTCATGCTGTGTGCTGGACGCTGGAAGGGCGGCAAGGACACCTGTGTGGTGAGCCAGGTCCCCGGCCCCAAGATCTGAAGGGAAAGGGCAAGGGGACCCTAATTCCAGGCTTTCGGTGGTCTGCCAGCCCTGGTCTGAGAGATGGGGTTTCCCAGGCAGAAGCTGGGGCCGACCTTTCTCCCTCGCTGACCCTCTGACCCTTAGGGTGATTCAGGGGGCCCGCTCATCTGTGATGGCGTGCTGCAAGGCCTCACGTCATGGGGCAGTGATCCCTGTGCCCTGCCTGAAAAGCCTGCCGTGTATACCAAGGTGATGAATTACCGGAAGTGGATCGAGGACACCATCGTGGCCAACCCCTGAGTGTCCCCGTCCTATCCTTAACCCTAGTAAAATAGAGTACACACCAAGTTCTGGCACCTTTCCACCTTTCTAGACACAGGCACCTGGAAGTTCAGAGCTCACCTGGCCCAAACCAGAGCCTTCCCATTTCTGCCCACCTGGGTCCTGAGGTATGGGGTCAGGGCTGTGAGGGGGAGGCAGGGACAGGTGTGGACCAGCGGTTCTCAAAAGGCTGTGAGTATCTGGCCTTCTGCTCCCCTGAGGATACTGACAATGTCTGCAGACAGGTTCCCCAGGGACACAGTGAACGGGTGGCTGTGGGATGCATGTGATGTGGAGATGGGGTAGATTTGGGTCCACCCTTAGAGAGAACAGTGACACTGTATATGTAGCACAGAGCAGAGATGCAAGCACGTGGCCCAGGCACACACACAGCATGGGTGGCACTGAAGGCCTTACCTGCTGCACCCTAGACATACCCAGGACGAAGGCTGTGAGCAGAGCAGGGAGGGTCCATCTATGTTGTGTGGGACTCAGAGGGAGACAAGAGTCCTTGGGAGCTGATCCCGTGTGGGGGAGGGGTTGGAGGCCCCCAAAGGTGTTGTAGCAGGACCCCAAGACTCAGCCAAGCTGCCATACTCTGGTGCACTGAATGCCGTGGTAGAATGCACGTTACAGTCAGCAAGGGACAGGCTCAGAGTTGGGGCAAACTCCAGCTGTCCTCTCCCAGTCCAGTTTGTGGCTGGCACGTATGGAGTATTTCCAGCTAGGGCCGCTCAGCTGGGCCTTGGTATTGGGAGAGTCTTCAGTGTGAGTCTGCACAGCAGGCTTGCTCCATAACCTCTGAGCCACTGCTGTAGCCCCACTATTGATTTTGTTAAAGGACCAGTTTTTGATTGATTTTCTGTATTGATTTCCTGTTTTCACTTTAACTGATTTTTGGTCTAGATTTTTTATGTTCCTTCTGCTTGATTTTAGGCTTAAATTGCTCTCTGGGGCCACAGGAGCCTGAGAGACACTGTAGAGGGTGGAGACTTATGGTGGAGAGGATGCAGGGGCAGGTGGGATATGGGGCATTTGTCATCGTCCTTATCCTAAATCCCAAGAGGAAGAATAGGTGGAGAGGATGGGGCAAGGCTGGTGAGAAGTTTCTTAAGCAGCAGGAGGGATGGGTTTCTATATGGATGACCAGGTGGGGCTGCAGGGTTCCCACCCATGTGGAGCTCAGCCTGGTCCCCTCTCACCTCCATCCTGAGCTGGCCAGGTGCAGCCAGGGTGTTGAGGTGTTGGCAGGAACCCTGCAGGGTCTGAGATTTACTGACTCACAGGCAAATACATCACCCTGCCCGTGTTTCAGGGATACTGGCAGAGCGCCTCAGATGCAGGGTGAAGGCATTGTTACTCATGGCTCTGCAGACAGCGTGAGCTTCACGTAAACACAGTTCACCTTGGCTCCCAAACCCAACGGAATGATCAGAGCAGTCCGAGTGGACTCCTGGCCCACTGGGGAGGAACCCAAGCTCAAGAACCCTCAGTCTGAGAGGGAAGGGGCTGCCCAAACTTTGCCCTGACGGAGATACCATCTTTATTGTCTTGAAATCTAAACAGAACTGCTCCACAGGGACAGATTATGCTTATTGTCCTGGACATTAATCAGATCACTTCTGGGGACACGTTATCCTTATCCTGGATGGCAAACAAACTACTCTGGTGGCGACACTGTGTGCAGGACTGCTTGGGGGCCAAACAGTCTTGACGGACATCTCCAGCAAAAGCATGTCATTGTCTTTGCTCCGGGGACTACAGAGATGAGAGGGACTCGTGGAAGATTGTCCCCAGTGCCATTCCGCTGTCCTCCACCCTGCTTGGCAGGAGAACCTGGTTCATGTTTCTGCACACTGCTAATCCATGACCCCAGCTTCAGCTGTGTCCTGGGCCTGTGTGACCATGGCAGGCCCACTGTGCCCACTTGGTTTGGATGTGCAACCCTGCCCTGCTGTTGGTGGGTGTGGCTTTGACATTGACGGGCCCTGTCATCTTTCCCTGTATGGAGGCTCATGGTTGCTAGAGTGTGTGAGTGGCACTGAGGGGTCCTGTGGCTGGAGGAGGGGTCAGAGGGCAGGGAGAGAAGATCAGAGGGCAGGGGCCAGGGAGCGAGGATTGAAGGGCAGGGACCAGAAAGAGAGCATCAGAGGGCAGGGGCCGGGGAGAGAGCATCTGAGGGCAGGGGTCAGGGAGCGAGGATTGTAGGGCAGGGGCCGGGGAGAGAGCATCCGAGGGCAGGGGACCGGTCCTGCAGCACCACAGCTGGGCCATGGGAAGATGCTGCTCTTCTGAGCTAAAGCTGTGGCCAGTGTTGGGCAGAAGCTGGGCAGGCCCTGTCTCTGGGCTCATCAGCTGCTTCTGATCTATGTGGGGATCAGACTGCAGGGAGGGAGAGTGAAGGCTCCTGGCCTTGTCCCTACCTGACCCTCTCCCAACCCTCCGCAAAGGCTTCCGGCCTTGGTAACCCACCTCCAGGACTTCCCCAGTGTGGGCCAAGTGGGGCCCTAAGGAATGACCTTGCCCAGCCCTGGCTCACAGCCCTCCATGGCTCCACAGTGCCCGGGGCAGCAGGTGTTTAGTCAGAGAGAGCTTTCTGGAGAGGGGCCTGGGAGATGATCCCTGAAGGGGTGAGGCTCCTGCTCCTCCCCTGTCCGCAGGGACTGTCCTGCACCCCTGTGCAGAGCTGGACTCTGACAGCCCTTCTGCATTTGCCAGGACCCCACCCATGTTGTACCTGTTGCAATTCCTGCCTGCCTGCTAGGAGAGGGTTCTGGGCTGGGCTTGCAGCCAGACTCCACGCTGTAGACTTCTCCTCTCTCTTCCCCTTGTATTTCCAGGGTTCCTTGGGGGCCTTCTGCACTGGGCTTATGCTCCCCACCCCTGTGCTGAGTCTGGTCCAGCGTGTGGCTGCTCTAGCTGGATCCCATCCCCAGTTGGCCAGGTGTTGGCAGGAACTCTGAAGGGTCTGAGATTTTACTGACTCACAAGCAAATAAGTTACCCTGCCCCAGTTTCAGGGATACTGGCACAGTGCCCTAGATCCCAGGACAAGGGCCTTCATTACTCATGGCTCAGCAGACAGCGTATAAGGGCAGGGGCTGCCAGCCAACCTGCCCAGCATGTAGCCTCCTGGGAAGATCCTGTCTTGGTATCCTGAGCACACACAGACCTGGTCTAGATTGGCATATTTATTGTACTGAACAATAAGCCTGTCGTAAGAGACACATTCTCCTGGATAGCTCTGGTGGAGGGACTGTTTGTAAGAGTGCCTGCTGGCTCAGCACCCCAGATAGACAGCCCAGAGAAAAACGCACCGAATTCTTCCAAGCTGTATAGAATCATGGGAGACCCTTATCACTCAGGACAACCTCACATGTGGTCCCTACACCCCTCCTGCACCGCCATGAGTCCCCCAGACTCACCTGGTTCTAGGCCCAGCTCCCGACATTGGAGGGAGGATGTGTGGATCATATCTGAGTGTGCAAGCCCTGCATGGTGGCAGTGTCTGTGTGTGCGGCTTTGACCTTGAGGGATGTACCCGTGTATCACAGTGTAGGGGATCATGACCCTTTGACCTTGAAAAACCCCTGTTTGGTTTTTGTGCTTTTGGTTCTGGTGTGTGTGTGTGTGTGTGTGTGTGTGTGTGTGTGTGCCTATACACACGTGTGCATGAACAAGCCCTGCCCACACGTGTGGATCCTGTCCCTGCATGAGTAAGCCTCACATCAAGCACCTGACTCAGGGGCTGACCTAGAGGGGATAAACACTTCCTGCCCTGCCTCCCCAGGTCCCCAGGCTGTGTCTTTCCCCTTCGGTGCCAGCTCTGCACCTGGGAGCTCCTGGAACCGAGCATGGCCCTCCACATCTGGACTCTGGTCTCTGGGGTCTGGGTCTGCAGTTCTCAACCTCCACTGACTGTGTGGCTATAGGGATGAAGCCAGCATCATCCCTGCAGATCTTTATCCGGCTCTGTGCATTTGTAGGACCTTGGCCAAGCTGATTCCCACAGTGTGAATAGCAACCTGTGTCCCCTAAGTAAATCATGTGATTAAAATGACTGATGTTTATGAAGCAGCTATGATGTGGCAGGCATCATCCCACCCACCTAGCTGTGTGAACACACACACACACACACACACACACACACACACACAGCGTTTTCCTGTTTAGCCCTTGAGCAGCCCCCAGTTAACAGCTGAGGAGATGGAAGCTCACAGCACCCAGATGATCTTGTCAAGGATTCAGAGCTGGTGTATTTGAAGCCAGGTGTGTGGACTCCGGATGTGACCACTGTGCTACAGACCCACAACTGACTTGGTCTCCAGGGGTCTGAGGGCCCACTGAAGTCTCTCCCTGTGTCCTTACTAAGACCCCACACGTCCAGCACCTGTGCCTGTGTGACTGAGCGTCCTGACCACACTGGAGGCTGGACTGGGTGTGACTTGAAGCTGTGGGGTGTGTGTGTGTGTGGGTGTGTGTGTGTGTGTGTGTTCTGAGCAGATCTGAGCTGAGGCTGCAGCAGCAGGAGGAGGCCTGAGGGCAGGTTGAGGAATGGAGTGGTTTTCTTGGCGAAGAGGAGGTGCGGGGATGGGAGATGTGCTGGGGTGCAAGGCTGTGGATTGCGGTGGGGTCCTGCTGTTGCAGCTGGGGCAGAGTTGGTTAAGTTGGTGGGCACTGGGCTGGGTGATGTGGTAGTTTAGGAGCTCATGGGTAGGGGTTTGGAATGGTTTTGGTTTGATTCCAGAAAGAGTATATGGGGTTTGAATAGGGCATGTCTGTGCCTTCTAGAAGGCTTCAAAATGGAAGGGGAGGCAAATCAGAGAGGCCAGAGAACCCAGCACACTATTTTTTTTTTTTTTAAGGAGAGAAGGTTAGTGAGAGTGAGGGAGAAAGAGAGAAACAATTTTATTTAGTTTTTCATGTGGCTTTCCTTGCTCCAACACTTATTTGTGTATGTGGTGCTGGGGTTTAAACCTGCATCCCTGCTCATGCCAGACAAGTGCCATAACCACCAAGCCACAGCTCTAGCCCCCCACCACACTTTTTAAACCATCTTTTTTATTCTTGGGTTGACTTGGGGTGGGAGAGCTGAGGAGACTGAGAAATTTCTCTTTCTCTAGTATCATTTAATTGGGGCAACAGAGCTTCCAGGAGAGTTTCTGGACTCCTGTTCTCACAATAATTGTTGGGGGTGGGGTGGGGTCCCAAGTGCTGGTCTGAGAGAGGAGGGCTGGGGCCTGGACCCCTGGTCTGAGAGAGGAGGCCTGGGGCCTGGACTCCTGGTCTGAGAGAGGAGGGTTGGGACTGGACCCTTGGTCTTAGGGAGGAGGGTTGGGGCTGGACCCCTGGTCTGAGGGAGGAGGCCTGGGCCTGGACCCCTGATCTGAGGGAGGAGGGCTGGGCCTGGTCCTCTGGTTCTGAAGGAGGAGGGCTGGGCCTGG
>PVKS010001227.1:10718-40751 GCA_004027875.1 Aplodontia rufa
GGGGCTGGACCCCTGGTCTGGGGGAGGAGGGTTGGGCCTGGATCCCTGGGTCTGAGGGAGGAGGGCTGGGGCTGGATCCCTGAGCCTGAGGGAAGTGTGTGTGGGGGGGGGTCTGGAGCCTAGGCTGAATTTTTGAGGATGGCGATGGATCCATGTTCCCAGAACCACCTGTGGGTATCTAGTCTTAATGGTTTGCCATATTCATTTTTTGAACTTGCAGAGGTTGGTGTAGAAGCCTGGAACATGGACTTGGCCACACCTGGGGTGTCCCCAGGACACAAGACCCTATAGTACCCCATTACAGACCAGCGGGCCTCCAGAGTCCCCCTGTGGAGGGAAAAAGGAGGGGGTGAGAGAGTGGGAGAGCATGTGGAAGCAGGGGGCAGGGTGGAGAGCAGTGGAGAGATATGGAGGCAGAGGCAGAGGAGGGTGACCCAGCAGGGCCCGAGGACACACGCGGTCATAGGGAAGCTCAAGTCCTTGTGAGGCCCCAAGAGAGTTATGACAGAGAGCCCTTGGTGCTACTGGTGGAATACTGCTATAAAAGGTAAGCGATCAACCAAAAAACTGCAGGCAGGTGGGAGCAGGTCTTTCTGGTACACAGCCGGTCTCCGGCCCTCTGGACCTCCATGCTCGCTCCTTGGCAGGGTTATGCGAAGCTCGGAGCCCAGTGGGCCTGCCCGCCAGCCTCTGCAGCAGCCCTTCTGCCGGGCAAAGTCAGGGGAGGGGTGTGAGGCGCGCGGTAAGTTTAAAAGGGGGTATTTCATAGGAGACAGGGGCCAGGGGCGGGGCTTGAGCAGAAGGCGGAGCCTTGGCCCGGGGTGGAGCCTTGCCAGAGTGCAGAGGGGCTGGACCAACGTTTGGGTAAGGAGCAGGATGGCTCCTGGATGCAGCCAGAGGGTGCCCCGGCTGTGTCCCTTGTGACTGTATTTGTGGACCTTTTTTCTTCTTCTCCTCCCCAACCCCTCTGGGCACCTCAAGGGCTTGCCTCCCTCCCCCATCTCTGGTGTCTTTCCTGCGGGTGCCTTTGTCTGCCCCTTTGCCTCCCTCTGGCTCTTGTGTTTCTCGGTTGCTTCTTCACCCTATATTCTCTGTTGCCCTCACACCTCCAGTTTTTCTTTTCTTTTCTTTTTTATCTCTTGCTCTTCCCACAGACTCTCTCTATTCCTCTGATTTTTGAAGCCTCGCTCTGTCTCCATTCCCTTGGGCCTCCTGTGTTTCTCATCCCCTATTTCCATGTGGTATCCCTGCCTCTCCCAGTCACTCAGGCCACAAGAGTCCTTGTTGTCCTGACCACCAGCCCAGAACATACTGGAGTGGTATAGGTCACGGAAAGATGTTTTGCAGGAGTCCTCAGACATCACCGGGACAGTTAGACACTGCAGAATGTGGGGGCAGCTCCCTGTGATGGAATACACAGTGTCAGAGACACTAGTGGAACAGGGACAACCAGGGATGGAGGTGGACTCAAGAGACAGACACACCCAAACTTACCATTTGACAGCCAGCCCCAGCCACAGACCAAGCAGCCAGCCGGTTCCAGGGATGGGACACTTCGAGGCAATGCTGATGGGCCACAGGGAGTCAGTCTATGGCTGGCTAGCTCAGCTTGATGAGCATGAGGTCATTGGCATTCTGGGGTTTGTTGTACTCTGGGTGCTGCACAGAGAAGTCGGCCTGGATCATCTGGCTACCTTGTACCTGGTTTGAGTTAGGGCTGTGCAGGCCCAGACCAATGGTGTAGGAGCTGAGGGCCAGAGGGCAGGGCAGTACCATGGTCATTACATCCTCATCTCCAACCCCCTACTTACACCTGGCCTGGACTCCAACCCAGACTCCATCCCCACTCATCCTTAGCTCCAGTCCCACTCCTAGCCCCATTCCAACTGTCAGCTCTAGGCCCGGACTCAATTTCACGCCAGAATCACCCCACATCAGCAGCACCCTAAATCCCATATCCCCTCCTGCTCCCTACTTCACCTCAAATCCCAACAGCTAGGGCGAGGTAACAGGGCTTGTCTTGGTGCAGACTTAGAGCCGAAACACCCAGCGATCAAGTCAAATAATAGTTAAATCTAATACTAAAAATAAATAAATAAAAATTATTGCCATAAAAGTCAAGTATAACCAATGATCAAAATTTTAAGTAAAGACAGCACTGGACCCTAAATGACATGTTATAGACCTCACCCTAAACTCAGGTCTGTCAGATCCTGATTTTATTTAAAATTTGGTTCATTGTAGATTTTTGCATTAATGTTTATTTTTGAAAATATTAATCTTGATTAGTGATATTTCTGACTGCTCCCTGAAACTGCAGTCAAGGTAAGCGTCGCTCTGGTCTCACATATACCCTACCCCTCAACGACGCGCATACTTCTGTCCCAACGGGTCCTGACACTGTCCAGGTCCCCAGCTTCATCACCTGCTTCCACCCTTGACAGCTGAGGAAAGGCTGAAAGGCATGCTCAGAAAACTCTCATCCTACTGCTTCTCCTTCCCTTTCCTGGACCACCGGCTTCTCCCGTCATCCTCCTCTTCTGCACTTCCATAATTGGGTTCAAGCCCAAGGTCATGAACAGTTCTTTCCCCCTGCCCTCGTCACTGCGCACGTCTCTGCTTCTCATTCCTACCCAGCAAGGCCCATGCTGGTGAGGTTGAGCTCCCAATCACCCTGACTCGAGCCCCGCCCCATATAGCCTCGCCCCAAATCCCCGCCCACGGTCCTGCCCCTCTGCCCTGTGGCTAGGCTCCACCTGGGGCCAAGGCTCCGCCTTCTGCTCAAGCCCCGCCCCTGTTCTCTGTCTCTCAGCTGAAACTTCCGCAGGCGTCCCGGCCCCAGCGAGCACCGCAAGCAGTGCGCAGAGGACAGCACCCACTGTGGATGCACCCGGACGACCCTCCAGAGCAAGTAATCATTCACAAACACGGCTGCCTGCCAGGCCTGGGAGTAGAGCCCGCACTCATGGCCACCAACGGAGGATTTGGCTGGCGATGGAGAAAGCATCTGGATCCTCCGGGAGGAAGCGCAGCTCCTGGGGGCAGGATCAGGCACAGAGTGGAAGGCTTAGGGGTGAGGAGTGGGTCAGCGTTAGGAAGCTGCGGGCTGCATCAGGAGGCTGATGGGGTCTCTGGGTGTGCTTCTTGGGCTTGGCTGGGTGGGGCTTCCTCCTACACCGTGGCAGACACGGTTTCAAAACTAGACCGAAGGCCCACATTGTGGTGCACAATGCCCTCCCTACCCCAAAAGGGTCCTATCGGACTATGCAACTTCTTCCACGTGCAGGGGACAGCCTGTCGAGTACTGGATCCTGTCTAGTGGGCACCCACACGGCTGGATAACCAGGAACCAGAATGCACTCACTAGAAGGGTTTGTTATACTCTGCCAGGACCCCTGCACTCCCAGCAAGGCCACATGTACCCTTTAGCACACACCGGGGCACACACAACACAGTGGCAGAAAGGACTACCATTACCTCTCTCCCTGCAGGGAGCCTGCTGGCTGACCAGCAGGACTGGTCACAAGGGTAATTACAGCTGAGGGTTTTGAACTCGCCTGTGGATCTGGCATTCTGGGGATGACGTGCCTGTATATTATTTCACTTCTTTTCACATCACCATTGGGGTGGGTAGTAACATTACCATCATTCTGAAATGGGGAAACGAACGGATGCACAGACAGTAGCAAATTTGTCCAGAGCACAGCTAGGAAATGTCAGGGCCGGGCTTTTAACAGAGACAGTGCAGCTCCACAGCCTGCAGTTCTTAACCACTGTACCACACGGTTCCCTGGGGCCCCCCCGAGGGCCCCGATTGATGACACACAGCTACACACTGAACTGTGTCCCCCTGGTTCATATGCTGAAGCCCCAACCCCACGTGATGGTACTTGGAGCTGAGCCCTTTGGGAGGTCAGAGCAGCCTTGCATAAGGATGAGGCCTTCAGGAAGAGATCAAGTGTCCTCAGAAAGGGGTGTGTGGGGCGGGGGGTGGAGAGTCAGCCGAACCCTGCAGGACCTTGGTCTTGGACTTCCAGAAGTGTGAGAAATAAATTTGTGTTGTCGAAGCACCCCAGTATGATATTTTGGGTGCCCCCCCCCATCTCTCTCTGTCTCACTCGGATACCTGTGACAGTGTTAATGACAGACCCCAAGAGCCAGACCTGGAGGGTTTCTGCCACCATCCACAGGTGTCCACCTGGTGGAGAGGGGCAGTAGTCATTCTGGGTCCTGTAGCATCTTCCTGCCCACACGCCCTGGGCAGGACCCTGCCTGTCCTAGGCTCTGAGACCCTGACCCTGACCGCACAGCCTAGGGCCAACTTTCTCAAACTCAGTGGTGTTGACATCTCTGTATGTGCTGGGGAGGGAACACAGGGCCCCGGCATGTCAGGCAAGCGCTCCCCCGCTGAGCCATACCCCATCCCACCCGGAAACTGCTTCACTGTGACACCGCACCATGGATTGGAGGATGCTTTGCAGCAGCCCTGGTCTCTGCCCTCTAGATGCCAGTAGCACCTGCCCCACCAGCTTATGACAACCGAAAGTCCAATTCACTGTCCAGCGTTCCCTGGGAGAAGGTAGTGGGAGCCACACCTGCCATGAGAG
Source organism: Aplodontia rufa (assembly GCA_004027875.1). Lineage (NCBI taxonomy): Eukaryota > Metazoa > Chordata > Mammalia > Rodentia > Aplodontiidae > Aplodontia > Aplodontia rufa. Next base: position 15,326 of record PVKS010001227.1, read on the forward strand.
GGACAGGCGGGGAGATGGGGAGATGGAGGTCAACAGCAGAAACAGGTCCAGTTAGTGACAAAGTCACAAAACCAAAGTTGGGAGAGACACAGCCAGAAATCCAGAATGGTTACAGTGGAGCAGACACAAGGAGGTCAGGGCGAGTGAATGTCAAAGACTTGGAGGCAGAAACAAAGGCAGTTTAGCAAATAATTCCAGGGCACAGCTCTGTGTCTAGACATTGTTCTCAGCACATGACATCCAGTGACTCACTTTAATAGCAACCTTACCTGGCAGCACCTGCTATTATCCCCATTTCACACAGAGAAAAATAGACACAGAGAGGTTAAGTAACTTGTCTGAGGTTGCACAGTTAGCAAGTGGAGGAGTGGATATTGAAGCCCAGACAATCGAGCTCCAGAGACTGGGATCTTAGAATTTCAGTACATACTGAATCAAAGGAAGGGAGAGAGACACAACAAGAAAGACTGAAACCCAAGGAGAGCACAGGCCAGAATCACAGACGTGTGGCTTGGGGATGAGAGAATGGAGGGCTCCTCACCTGGCTGTTGGGCTCGGGGTCCTGCACTGAACTGCACTGCTGTCCACTGCTCCCTGCTCAGGGACCTCCGTGAGGATGGTCAGCTCGAGTCTCACTGCCCCCGGGACAGGCAGGAACATGGAACATTAGTAATCTCATGATTTTACCCCTTCTGGCTGCCCTGATTGTAATCAGATCAGGGACCTGGAGCAGGGGTGCCCTTACCTCCTGGCAGCTCCCTGGTGACCTCACCAGGGGCTTCTCTCTCCATGCTGTGTCCTTGTGTCTGGGTCCCATTGCCACCTCCTTATCCTCTCATTGACCTTCTGACGTAGTTTCGGTCTTTGACGTGTTTTCCGGTACATCAGCTATGCATCAGATTGAGACGATTTGTCTTATCCTAACCCCCATGGACCCGCCTGACCTAGCTCCCACCACTGGGCTGCTCCACTCCAGCCACACTGAGTTCCGTGGTTTCTGTGGACTTGCCAGGCATGTCCCCTCTGTGTCTCCCCGGCCCCGTCTCTCTGGCTGAGTCTGTCCTGTCTCCATCTGTCACCGTATCTCCGTTGTCTGTGGAGTGTGACTGGGGTCCTTCCTGGGGAAGGAGAAACATGGCACCCAGAGCCTGGGGCTGCATCCCAGAGTCTGCCCTCGGAGCCTCCTGCCTGGATTCTGGCTCTGGGTTTGAGGTCAGACCTGTGGACTCTAGAGCAGGGGTCAGCAGATGCCTACCGGAAAGGCCGCAAGGTAATCACAGTAGGTTTTGCGGGCCAGACAGCCTCTGCGGCCTAAGCCATTTCTGCTGTGAGCATGGAAACAGCCAGATGACACACAGCCGAGGACTGGGACTGTGTTTGAGCAGTGTGTTATTTACAAAAATGGGCGGCAGCTGGCAAGGCCTGTGGGGCTGGCGTGCTTTCCCCTGGTCAAGCTGGAACCTGGCCTGTGGAGTAGGGGACTGCGAGTCTGGGCTTGCACTCCACAGACCAGTCTGGAGCTGGGGGCTTGCGGACAGTGGTCCAAAGTCAGGGAAAACAGAACCCGAAGTAAGTGAGAGTCTGAACTTGCAAGTCAGGTCTAGACTTTGGAGATAAGATGCTTTGTAGCTGGTCGCCATGGGGAGGGTCTCTGAGACGTTATCTGGACAGTCGCGAAGTCATCTGGTATGCTATGGCTTAGATGGTTTGTCCTCCAGGGTCCAAGTGCTGGAAGCGTGGTCCCAGGGTGGCCACGTTAGGAGGTGACCGAACCAGCACGGATGGCCCAAGCAAGAGGTGACTGGAGCCCTGTCCTTGGGAGGGAAGAAGGTAGTTCTCATGGGACCCCAGTTAGTTCCTGGGATTGCACGCAGCTTCCTGCCTCACCCTGTGGTCCCTCTCACGCACGCTCCTGCACTCATGCCGTCAGCGGATGGCCGTCACCAGCAACGAGCCCACGGGGCTGCCTGACTTGAGCTTCCCGCCTCCAAAACCATCAGCTAAGTAAACCTTTTAAATGTTTTTACAAGTTACCCAGCCTCAGTTACTTTATCATAGCAATGGGAAAAAGATAGTTTCATACAGGGGCTTCTGACCCAGAGAGGCCTTCCCTGCCCACCGCCTGGGCTTCCCGCCTGCTGCCTGGGTTTGGAGTGCAAAGGAATCAGGTGTCATCATTTTGTCATTAGAAGTGTCCTTTCCAGGCAGAGGAGGCTGGATATAGAACCATCCGAGGCTTGGTGATCAAGTTCATGGCTACGTAGGTGAACTCAATGCAAGCAAATGACCCGCCCACTCATCCCCAGAGGGTCTACGAAATACAAGTTAATTTCTTTTCCTGATCATTAAATAGTGCAAAATTGAGAAAAGTGAAAGAATAGGTCTACCCAAATCACGTGATTTTCTTTCAATATTTTATTTATATCCCAACAGAATTTATCATAATTTTATATACTGGGCTTTAATTATCTGCTTAAATAATTTTAAATGACAATAGTTTTAAAATTTAAACAAGTTCAAATTTACTAAAATCTAAAACATATTTATATTTTTTGTGATTTTTTAAAAATTTTATTTTATTTTATTTTTTGCTTATTTGACATAGTCTTACATATTGGAGGAAATCATTATTACATAATCATGCACTCATGGATATTGACATAGTAAGTTAAGGCCTCTAAAACTTATTTTAAACTTATTTTAAATTATAAATTTGTTATACTTTTTTGAAATTTTATTTAAAAATCTTAATTTTATTTTTTTTAAGAGAGAGGGGGACAGTGACAGAAAGAGAAAAAGAGAATCAAGTTTATTCAGTTTTTCATGAGGCTTTCATTGCTCCGACACTTCATTGTGTACGTGGTGCTGGGTTTTGAACCTACATCCTCGCTCATGCCAGGCAAGCATTGTAACTGCTGAGCCACCGCTCCAGCCCCTAAAATCTTAATTTTTAAATTTACTATAAATTCATATACTTGGCTTTTACGTACTGGATTTTAAATTTAAAAGTGGGGGCTGGAGTGGTGGAGCTTACGGTGCTTGCCTGGCATTGGTGAGGATGTGGGTTCAAACCCCAACACCATTATGCAAGGAAGTGTCACAGCAACAAAAGCTACATGGAAAAACTAAATAAAATTGATCCTCTCTTACTCTCTGTCTCTAAAAAAAATTTAATTAGTGAAGAAAAAATCACAAATATTTTTATTAAAACTGTTAACTGACAGTATGCAGTGTAGAGCTGGGCACCTTGGTGGCACACCTATAATCCCAGTGACTCAGGAGGCTGAGGCAGCAGGATCACAAGTTTGAGGCCAGCTTCAGCAATTTAGTGAGGCCCTAAACAACTTAGTGAGACCCTGTCTCAAAATAAAAAGGGCAGAGGATTTGACTCAGTGGTTGAATGCCCCTGGGTTAAATCCCTAGCATAAACACACACACACACACACACACACACACACACACACGCACGCACCCTGAAAAATATGTAAGGTAGGCAAAACATTTTTTTTCTCCTCTTAATGTGAGAAATAGAAAGTCCAGTGGTCCATTTTCAGAATACAGTATTTAGCTTTAAATGTAAAATGACTTGGGGCTGGAGCGGTGACTCTGCAGTTACAGCAATTGCCTGGCATGCGTGAGGATGCACGGGTTTGAACTCTCGCACCATGTACCCAACAAAGTGTTGAAGCAATGACAGCCACATGGAAAACTAAATAAAACTGATTCTCTCCTTTTTTTCCCTCTCTCTCTCTCTCCCGTCTCTCATAAAAAGAAAAAGAATGTAACATGACTTGGGATATAAGATAGGCAGCTGGAAGGGAGGACAGAATGGGAAATGCACAGCCCCCTGGCAAACAGGAAGTGAGACGGAAGCCCCCCCCACCTGCCCAGCAGAGCCAACTGTGGCCAAAAGGCACTTAATCCAAGGCAGTGTCCCACCCCAAGAGAACAAAGGAGGGTGGGACAGTGAAAGGTGCATTTCTTTAAATAACCCAACAGGAGACCGCAAGATCTCTACGGAGATTGTGCATCCATCCCATAGTACTCAGCCGGTGAGGAACTGGTGGGCGGACCTTGTCCTCCAGGGCCTGAAACACTGGTTGTACCCAATCTGTGTGTCCCTGACCACCAGGCACCGATCTTGCCAGACCGTCATTAAAGTAAAGCTTTTCAGTACCTGCGTCTCTTGGTCCCTGCTGGAGGCTTGGACAGGTGAGCATGTTCCTCACCTTAAGCGGTCAACAGTCGTCACTTCTGTGACCAGATGAGCCAGGTTCTCACATCAACCAAGTCTCCACCAGCCGAGTGTCCTGCCACTGATCCAATCCAATTTAGAGTTCCGACATGATGGGCAGTCAGGGGAGGTCCCACAGGTTGAGGGCTCAGTCCCTCAACCACAGCTCTCAGTTGTCACCAGTACTTGATGCCAACCACAGCTCCTGGTTGTCACCTGTACTTGATGACAACCACAGCCCCTGGTTGTCACCTGCACTTGCTGTAAATCAGCTCCCACGACCCTCTCCTTAGGTTCAGGACAGACAGAGAGGACAGAGGGGAAAAGATGTTATGAAGCCGGAGAGACGGACAGAGGCTCAGGAACACCCTAGGGTGGATGGCTGGAGGCAGAAACCCAGATAGGGAGACAGACAGGCGCCCTCCTGTGTCGTGTCCTGGTCTCAGCTTCCTGCTGTCCTGGGGCTTATCAGCACCTCTTTGTCCCCTCTGGCTGGTGGACACATTGCTCTGGGGGCAGACGCTGGGGTCTTCTAGTCTCTGGCTCTTCAGCCTGCCCAAGTCCAAGACCCGGGTCCCACAGGGACCAGGGCCAGGCTGTCCCCACCTCCAGCCAGCAGTCCCTCCTTTCCTGAGGTTCCTCCCCTCCATGTCCCCATTGCTTCAGTTTTATTCTGGTCTGTCTGAAGCCTTGGCTCATTAATAGTCACATTACCTCTTTTCTAATATGACTACTTAGAGGTATGAATCTGGGGCTTTTCATCACAAATTTTGATATGCGATCTTTCCATCGATCCTTGAGTTCTAAGATTCTTTTAGGTTTCTACTAGGATCACTTTTCATCATGACTTATTTAAAAATCCCTGCCTGTGGGTGTCACGGCCACATGCCGATTGAAGTCTCTGAAATCCGCTTTTTTCCTACAAATTTTCCTTCTTCGCAACAGCCTTACACAAACGGTTCCAGAACGCTCTTTGAGCTTAGTCGTGATGCATTGTGGTCTTGGACTAAGCGTGCTGCAAAAGCTCTTCTCATGGAAGGTTATGCTTCTGTATGGTGCACTTCTAGCAGTTTATATTAAGTATGATGAGGCTCTTTTATTAGGGATATTCAAGTATAGAATTGCAAAATTCAGTGCATAAAAATTTTTATTACTTTTTAGCATGGTGTCTAATCATGCTTCTAATATTAATGACCAAGTTGATCAATATTAATAAAGGTATATTACCTTCCTTATGGGTACTATTTGGTAATCATCTTCTTTTTTTTTTCTTTTGGTACTGGGGATTGAACCCAGGAGTGCTTAACCACTGAGCCACATCCCCAGCCCTTTTTATTTATTATTTTGAGACTTTTAGGGTCTAAGTTGCTTAGGGCCTTGCTAATTTGCTGAGGATGGCTTTGAACTTGCTATCCTCCTGTCTCAGCTTCCCAAGTGGCTGGGATTACAGGTGTGCAGCTCTGTGCCCGGCTACCTATCCATTTTGGGGTGGCTACTTTGATTTTTTTTATCATGCATATTCATCTTAGCCTAAAATGAATGAATTTGGGCTGGAGATGTGGCTCAGTGGTTAAGCACCCCCGAGTTCAATCCCTGGTATCAATAAAATAAAATGAATAAATTTTTTAATGCCCACCTGCTTTCCAAACAATCAAGATTCTTAGAACACATTAATTTTGATCAGCTCCCCTTGACCTGCAAACTATTGTTTTCCCAGCATTCTTTTTTTTATTGTTTAAATTGAAGTGAAATTTAGATGACAAAAAAATTTCACCATTGTGAAGTGTACATTGGTGGCGTTATTACGTCCTCATGGCTGTGTGATGGCCACCTCTCTCTGGCTTCCCTGGTTGCTGCTGAGAATTTGACTGTCTTTTTAGTTGCTGTTTCTTTGCGGTTGACAGGTCATTTCTGTCTCCTTTAGCCTCTTGTTTCAGTACGCTGTGTCTTTTTTATTTAAGATCTGTGTGGGGGAGAGAGAATCAACTTTGTTTATATTTTCATCTGGTTTTTGTTTCTCCAATACTTAGTTGTGTATGTGGTGCTGGGATTTGAACTCGGGTCCTCACGCATGCCAGGCAACTGCTCTCCCGCTGAGCCAACTGTTCCAGCCCTTACCACGTGTCTTGAGAAGGATTTTGTATTATTTTCTTGCTCAGGATGCACGAGGCTCCCTACATTCACAAGTTCTGGTAGTTATATCGTCGTTTTATCACTGGGTGTGGTGGTGCACCTCTGTAATCCCAGCAACACGGGAGGCAGAGGCAGGAAGACTGCAAGTTCAAAGCCAGCCTTGGCAACTTAGTGAGGCCCTAAGAACTTAGTGAGATCCTGTCTCATAATAAAAAATAAAAAGTGTGCCGATGTGGCTCAGTGGTTAAGCACCCCTGGGTTCAATCCCTAGTACCCCCAAAAAAAAGGTTTTCTTCCTTTTCTTCTATTCTCTCCTCTGGGGGTGTTCACTCTGCCTGCCCATTCTGCTCTCCAGATATGTTAACATTTCTGATATTATCCATTTTCTTTACTCTCTATGCACTGAAGAATTCATTGCAACTTCTTGCATCTGATCGATATTCTTCTCAGCTTTGTTGAATGTGTTCTTTAATATTTTGATAGATTAAAAAAAATTTGTAAGTACTTTTTTTAAAAGAGAGAAGGACAGTGTGTGTGTGTGTGTGTGAGAGAGAGAGAGAGAGAGAGAATCAATTTTTATTGAGTTTTTCACATGGCCTTTGTTGCTCCGACACTTAGCTGTGTACGTGGGTGCTGGGGTTTGAACCTGTGTACTTGTGCATGCCAGGCAAGCGCCATAACCACCAAGCCACTGCTCCAGCCACTGTAAGTACATTTTTAATTTCTATAAGCTATATAGAAATTCTTTCCTAAGATTTGCTGTTTGTTCTGAAAGCATCTTGTTAATTACAGGTCAAATTGTTCAAGCTTCCCTAGTTCTCTCTCTTTTTCCATCATTTGGGTTATAGAATCGCAATGTGCACAAAACCAACCCCGGCGTTTGGTGGATGAACCCTGAGACTCTCGTTTCCCATGCTGGTTGTCCTCTCTGCTAAATGTAGCATTGCCACTGTTTCCTTCTCTGCTGTTTGCTGCTTGTTTGGCTGGAAGCTACCCAGGACTAGAAAGCGGGGCTGCCCCGTCCTGGAGGCACCCCAGCCTGAGCTCAGATCAGGACTCTTAGGCTTTCTGCGGCTGCCTTCGCACCAGCCCGACTTGGTTTTCCAATGGCAGCCCTACTCCCACACTCAGCTGCCCTCTTCTGGCTGCACCCTGTCCCCAGCTTGTGTTGTTGAGTTGGGGTCCCTTGCAAACTTCCCCTGTCTTTTGCTGGACCAGCAGTGCCTCCCAGACACAGTGAGTCTTTCCCTCCGTCAGTTCGCATGGTCCAGACCCACGCTGCAAGTTCTAGATTCCAGACTCCAGGCTCAGGATCTCTTGGCTCAGACTTCAGACTTGATACCCCAGATTCTGAACCTCACATTCTGGGATCCTGGTGCCCAAGCAAGGCTCTAGGCTCCAGTCCCCAACCAAAATCCAGACCTCAGACTTCATGTTCAAGTGGCTGTATGGTGAATCCCAGCGGTGAGCCAGAGACTGGACTCCGCTCCTGGGGTACAGAAATGAAGTCATTGGAATATCCCCAGATGGCCCTCCCAGACCACTGGCAGTCCTCCTTTAGTGTCACCAAAACCTACTCACATGAGGTAGATTCTGCCTTTGTCCCATTGAGGAGAGGGGGAAACTTATCACGATAAGGTGAAGCGTATTCCTATTGGTTGGTTGTAAATTTCTACACACAGAAGGTCTGTGACTATATTAATAGTGTTACTCAAGTGTTCTATACCCTCATTCTTTTTTATTATGATAAAATATACATACTATGGAATTTGCCATTAACGGAGTTTGGAATATTCATGACATGGTGCAACCATTGTCACTATTAATTTCAGAACACTTTCATCACTCCAAAAAGAAGTCCCTTGCCCGCTGGCAGTCACTCTAGCTTGATGACTTTGTAGTCAGACTACATCCTGCGCTCTCTGCAACTCCAGTTTTGTGCGACCTGCTTCATTGCAAGTCCCCGTATGTGACTCGTTCTTTCTTCTCTTAAAATTCTGATTACAAGCTCATATTAATTGTACAGATTAGTGGGTTTCCCTGTGACATTTCCTTCCTTACATGCATATATCACGTTTTGTCTGAATCCACCCTGCCTAATACCCACTCTTGCCTTCTCTTCTCCTCCCCCTGCCTGATTTCCCCTCCCTATTAGCTTTTATTTTTTTTAAGTAAAGAGAGAGAGACAGTGAGAGAGAGAGAGAGAATCAAATTTATTTAGTTTTCCATGTGGCTTTCGTTGCTCCAAGACTTCATTGCGTACGTGGTGCTGGGGTTTGAACCCGTGTCCTTGCACGTGCCAGGCAAGCGCCGTGACTGCTGAGCCGCCGCTCCAGCCCCTCCCCATTAGCTTTTCTTCTACTTTCAGGTCGTCTTTTCTTTTTAGTTCCCTCCTCTGAGAGATAACATGCAATGTGTGTCTTTCTGTGTCTGGCTTATTTTGCCCAACATGATGCCTCCAGTCCCTCCATTTTCCTGCGAACGACACGATCTTGTCCTTTCTGTCTGCGTGTGTATATACGCAACATTTCCTTTATCCGTGCGTCTGTTAGTGGACGCTCAGGCTGATTCCCTGGCTTGGCGGCTGCCGATACCGCTGCAGTAAACACGGGGGTGTGGGGTCTCCTGCACACTGACTTCCCTTCCTCCACGGCTCTATACAGGAGTGCTGGAGCTAGCTCACATGGTATTCGCCTACACCAATATCTCTATTTTTTTCTTATTAAACTTTTGTTTTAATGGGTCTCAAAAGTCTGAGAGAGATTTTTTGGTCAAGTCGTTTCCATTAAAAAATACTGATTTTGGGGCTGGAGCCCTGGCTCAGTGGTTCCAGCGCTTGCCTTACATGCGGGAGTACGCAGGTTCAAACCCCAGCACCACGCACACAACACAACGAAGTGTCGGAGCAACGACAGTCACATGAAAAACTAAATAAAATTGCTTCTCTCTTTCTCTCTCTCTCTCTCTCTCTCACTATCCCTCTCTCTTAAAAAAAAAAAAGTAGTGATTTTAGAAACTAATGACTTCAAACTGCCACACACAAAAACCTGGAATGGTCCACGAAACATTTTCCATTCCTTCTGAAGGTTTTACAATGCAGCGTTCTCATTAATCAGTCTTCTGCTATTAAACTGGAACAGTCACCTGAGACAAACGGCTCTGAGACTGTGCTTCCACCACCAATTAGGACTCGGGTGGCAGGTGTAGGGGTCGTGACCATTGAGCTTTCTGGGCAGACTTGGGGGCCTTGCCAGCTCCAGCAGCCTTTTTGCCCACTGCTTTGATGACGACCACACCAGCAAGACGACCCAGAGGAGGACAGTCAGAGGAGCTCTCAACACACGTGGGCCTTCCTGGAGCCACATCAGTGATGGCAGCATCGCCGGATCTCAAGAACTCAGACCATCTTCCAGCTTCTTACCAGATCAATGATCAATCTTTTCTTGGAGCTCAGCAAACTTTCAAGCAATATGCGCTGTGCGGCAATCCAGTACGGGGACACGGCCAGCGCTGATTTGGCCTGGATGGCTCAGGATAATCACCTGAGCAGGGAAACCTGCTGCCTCCATTGGTGGGTCATTTTTGCTGTCACCAGCAACGCTGCCACGACCAACATCTTTGACGACACGTTCTTGACGTGGAAGCCCACATTGTCCCCAGGAAGGAGCTTCACTCAAAGCCATACATTCCAACTGACTTCTTGAGTTGTGACAGTGGCTGGAGCAAAGGTGACCGCCATGCCAGGCTTGAGAACACCGTCTCCACTCGGCCCACAGGAACAGTACCAACAGCACCAATTTTCGAGACATCCTGGAGGGGCAGACGCAAAAGCTTGTCTGTTGGGCGAGTTGGTGGCAGGATGCATCTAAAGCCCCAAGCAGTGTGGTTCCACTGGCATGCACTTACTTAGAGTTTATTCAAATGGTTCAATTTATGTTTTGCTTCTCTATTGAAGGTTTAAATAAAAATAATAGAGTAAGTTAACTTTTTGCTTGGAATGAAAAGAATAAAACTTAAATCCTGTGCTGTTATATTTCAGTTACTTTTAAAGTAATATGGAAGGGTTGGGGATTTAGCTCAGTGGCAGAGCGCTTGCCTAGCTTGCGCAAGGCCCCGAGTTCAGTCCTCAGCCCTGAAAAAAAAAGAAAAAAAAGAAAGTAATATGGAAATTCTTAGACTTTGTAGTATTTTATCAATGAAAACATACAAGTAAAAAGTCAAATTTTGGGCTCAGGAGTACAGCTAGTGGCAGATCACTTGCCAAACATGCAGAAGGCACTAGGTTTGATCCACAGCACTGGAAATAAAATAAAATAAAAAATTTAAATCTGAAGATTTCACACAATTTCATCTATGTAGAAACATTAAGAAATGCCACCAAGAAGTTAGGTTTAATAACTTTTTTAACATTATGGAAAATTTTTCAATTTTCCAACACTTTGACCTGAAGGTGATTTTTTATATTCATAAAGTTACATATAGTAAGTATTTCACATACCAACCAAGATGCTGTAGCTGATAACTCAACCTCAGAGGTTCGAGTTTTGTTCTCAGCTCAGCTGTGTGGTAATCTTAGACCATGGTTTACAAGGTTGCAAAAAGAGACAGTTGAATTAGGGGAGATGATTATAATCTCCTTTTTCTGTTTAAAATTCAATAATGTTAGGTCAGTGATCATTGTGCTCTTACAAAAATGGGACCATGTAATTCATTCAATCTAAAATATGCATTAGACACACCTATGTGGCACTGCCGTCTTTCGGGTGACTTTCCATCCTACGAACAAGGCATGTTAGCACTTTCTCCAGCACGTCACCATTCCAACCAGAGACTGGCACAATTGCCACTGTGCCAGGGTTGTAGCCAATTTCCTTCCTGTAGGGCTGACTTCCTCTCCCGTTTCCTCGTATCTCTTCTGACTGTGGGGTGGCTCAGTGGAATCCATGTTGCTAACACCAACAGTTAGGCCTCATACCCAGTGTGGAAGCCAGAAGTGCACACTCACGGGTCTGCCTGTTCTCGGTGACACCAGCTTCAAATTCACCAGCACTAGCAGCAACCATCAGGACAGCACAGTCCCTGAAACTGTGCCTGTAATTGGGTTTTTAATAAAGTCGCTGTGTCCTGGGGCATTGATGATAGTCACATAACACTTGCTGGTCTCAGATTTCCACAGGGAGGTGTCAATGGTGATACCATGCTCACGCTCAGCTCTGTTCATCCAAGACCCAGGCAGGCTTGAAGGAGCCCTTTCCCAGCTCAGCAGCCTCCTTTCCAAATTTTTCAATGGTCCTTTTGTTGGTACCACTGCATGTATAGATTGAATGGGCTGTCATGGTGGGCTTGCCCGAATCTACATGTCCGATGACCACGATGTTGACAGGAAACTTTTCCTTTTGGCTTTGAGTTAGCGGTGGTTTTCACGACACCTGTGTTCTGGCGGCAAACCCATTGCTGAAAAGAAGCCTCTATCTATCTATCTATCATCTATCTATCTATCTATCTATCTATCATCTATCTATCATCTATCTATCTATCTATCTATCTATCATCTATCTATCATCTATCATCTATCTATCTATCTATCTATCATCTATCATCTATCATCTATCTATCATCTATCTATCTATCTACCTATCATCTAATTTTTAAAGAGAGAGTTAATTTTTATTTATGTTTTCATCTAGTTTTTGTTCTTCCTCCCCTTAGTTGTGTATGTGGTGCTGGGGATTGAACTTGGGTCCTTGCGCATGCAGGCAGGTGATTTACCTCTGAGCCATTTTTTTTTTGTACCAGGGATTGAATCCAGGGGTGTTCTATCACTGAACTACAACCCCAGCCCTTTTTATTTTTATTTTATTTTTATTTTTGTGGTGCTGGGGATTGAACCCAGGGCTTCATGCATGTGAGGCAAGCATTGTATCACCGAGCCACATCTCCAGCCCTTTTTAGTTTTTATTTTGAGGCAGGGTCTTGCTGAGTTGCTGAGCCTGGCTTTGAATTTGCAATTCTCCTGCCTCAGCCTCCTAAGCTGCTAGGATTACAGGCATGTGCCACTATACCCGACCCCTCAATGTAGTTTTTTCCCCTTCTTCTTTTTAAAGAGAGATGAAGAGAGAGAAAGAGAGAGAGAGAGAGAGCCTCAGTTTTATTTATTTTTCCATCTGGCTTTTGTTTCTCTGACACTTAGTTGTATATGTGGTGCTGTGGTTTGAACCTGGATCCTCGAGAATGCCAGGCAAGTGCTCCAATCACTGAGCCACTGCTCCAGCCCCCCTCAATGTAGTTTTGATTTGCATTTCCCTGATGATTAAAGATGTTAAACATTTTTTTTCTTTTCCTTTTTCTCTTTCTTTTTACTTTTTCTTTTAGGTACTGGGGATTTGCTGAGGCTGGTTTCAAAATTGCAATCCTCCTGCCTCAGCCTCCTGAGCCTCTGGGATCACAGTCCTATGCCATCATGCCTGGGTGGGCATTTTTCATATATTTGTTGGCCATTTGTCCTTTTGAGAAGTATCTGTTCGAATTTTTATCCATTTATGATTAGATAACTTGTCTTTTGTTCTTTACATAATCTGGAGGTTCAACCTCTGTCAGATGTATAGCTCTCAAATGTTTTCTCCCATCTGTAGATTGTCTGATCTCTCCATTGATGAGTTCTTTTGTTGTATGGGTTTTTTAATTTGATGTCATCTCATGTATCAGTTCTTAAGTTTATTTCCTGAGTTATTAAGAGTCCTACTCAGGAAATCTTTACCTGTGCCAATATATATTTGTACTGAGGATTAAACCCAGTGGTGCTTAACCACTGAGCCACATCCCCAGCTCTTTTTATCACCAAGTTGCTTAGGGCCTCACTAAGTTGCTGAGACTGGCCTCAAACTTGCTATCCTCCTGGCTCAGCCTCCCCAGCCACAGGGAATGGAGGCATGTGCTACTGCGGCTGGCTACCTGTGCCAGTATTTTGAAATGTTTCCCTTATGTTTTTTTCTAGTAATTTCAAAATTTCATGTCTTGCATTAAGGTCTTTGGTATATTTTGAGAAAGACCTTAATGTTTAAATCTTATATATGAAGATATCCAATTTCACCAGCCCCATTTGTTGAAGAGATGTCCTTTCTCCATGGTGTGTTTTTGGCACCTCTGTTGGGAATAAGATGGCTGTAGATGTGTGGGTGTATTTCTGGGTCTTCTATTCTGTCCCTGGGTCTATGTATCTGTTTTTATGCCAGTAGCATACTGGTTTTGTTACTGTGACTCTGTAGAATATTTTGAGATCTGGTTGTCATGACTCTAGCATTGCTCTTTCTGCTCAAGATTGCTTTGCCTGTTCTAGGTCTTCTGTGCTTCCACATGATTTTATTTATTTGTGTTGGTGATTGAACCTGGGACACTTTGCCACTGAGCTATATCTTGGGACCTTTTTGTTCTTTTATTCTGAGACAGTGTCTCTTTAGGTTGCTGAGGGTCTTGCTTTGTTGCTGAGGTTGTGTCAGGGCCTGAGGGACCGTATTTCTATGCAGGTCTTGCAGGAGTGGGAACTCTCTGGAAGTTCAGCAGGTGTGTTGTGGACAGCAGAGGATAGGAGGTGACTGGTTACTCATCCAGCCCTGCTGGCAATGTGTGGTATGAAAGAGTGTGGAAGCAACCTCTGCTGGGCTTCCTTGAGGGCTGTTTCTCCCTGCCCTTGCTATTGGCTGAATGAGCAGCTGTTGGGAGTTCAGCCCCACTAGCTGGACCTACATGGGGCTAGGTTATCAGCTGGGCGGCTTTTATCTCTCCTACTCTTTAAGCTGAACCATCTGCCAAGGGCTGATTGGAACTGGGTCGTGGCTGATTTGAAGCGTAACTCCTCTCAACTGGACTAGGGGTGCGCCTCAGTGGCCAGATGCTGATCCAACATGTGGCTGCTCGTGTGTTGTGAACTCTTGCAGCTGTCTTCCCCGTTGGGTCCTACATGCAAAGTGACCTTTGTTCCTGTACATGTCACAAACCGGTCAACCATGGCATAGAGTTTCCTGTGGTTTTGTTTTATATGCTCTGTCCTATAACCAAACTAGCCCTCAAATCAAGGTGGATAGCCACCGTACTGGTGTATTAAGATTTGCTGTGACTTTCCAGACAAAAAAATGCAGGAACACTTGACTCCCAGAGAATAACCTCAGAGGAGACCTTCTCAAGATGGCGCCTCATTACTGCACCCCCAGTGCTTGCTGGGAAGTAGGTGGGACTTCCCCAGTGCCCCGATGCCGTGCAGATTCCAGGTCCAGTGCTCAGACTGTACTTCTCCTACCCTCTGCTGTGCCACCACATGCATGGCCCTAGGGTGTTCTGTTGAACTATCCAAAGTCTCCGGGTTTTCCCACCTCCCTGTTCACAACTGAACTTCAGCATTTCCCGGGAGTCACGCACTTTGATGAGGAGCTGCTCTCTCTTCTTTTTATTGCCAAGCGGGCTCCATTTATTCCACTGTGTGCGCATGTCAGCCTGTGCTCACCTATTTGCCCTTTGGTGGACAATCGCTTTCTTTACAATTTGACTATTATGAATCAAACCACTATGAACATTCTTGGATAAGTGTTTTCTTCACAACTCTCGCATAAAGAGTAGGAATGACATTGCTGTTCATGGGGCAGATGTATGTTCCTCTTTCTAAGGATTTGCCAAACTGTTTTCCAAAGTGGTTGTACCGTTTTACACCAGCAAAGCATGGGAGTACCACCTGCTCTACACTGAGTCTGCTCTGTACTCGGTCTGCACTGAGACTTGCTGAAATTATTCTGGAGCTGTTTTGAAAAGAGTCTGCATTCCACAGATCCTGGGGGCAATGCCCTATAGATGCCCACTGGGTAATGTGTACTAGTTATATTGTTCAAATCATCTGTATCCTTATTTATTTTTTATCTGGGTTGTTTGTTTTCTCATTTTCTGTGGGTCACTTTCAAAATCCCCTTCTGAGTTGGAATTTGCTGATTTTACTTTTAGTTATTTCACTTCTTTATATATTTGAGGATCTGTTAAAAGATCCATAAAAATTTGCATAACTCCTTATGGAGACAGATTCACAGTCTTGAATACGAATTTTATGGGCATATTCTTAACTGGCATAATTTACCCATGAAGTGCCAGTAGCAATTCCTCATATTCCAGGGGCCTGGGCTCCCCTCTCTGTCCTGGATCTTCTCCTCTCTCTGTTCCTAGGTCACCCCTACTCTGTTGTGTGGTTTCCCATTTTCTGTCCCTGGGTCCCCTTTTTCTGTCCCTAGGTCTCCCTCCTCCCGCTCACCCACAGCAGTCCTCTCCACAATTCTTCCCACCAGCCTCCAGCAACAACAGCGGCAGCGTCCTGGAGTAGATACAAACTATGCATTCTTATAATGCAGTGCAGAAGAGAAAAGGAAAATAGGTAACCAAAACCAAATAGTTAACGAAGCAAGAAATTGCCTAATTTCACCATGTGCTGCCTTGGATCTCCAGAAACCAGACAATATCCACAGCACTGGTTTCTTTTAACCTCCCAGGTCCTGACTGCTCCCTCTGGAACCCTGTGGCCTCCTGCTCAAAGCTCCCATTTCCCAGGTGGGGAAATGAGGCCAAGGGAGGGAAAGCATTTGCTGGGACTCTTCGATGGTAAGAGAAGCAAGGAGGACACTTCAAACCGAACTAAGCTGCTCTTCTGCTTTACTCCAGGATCTGGGGGAAGTGGACCAAAGGGTTAGAACCCACTTAACACAGTGAGGCTGGGGCCACTGGGGCACTAAGGGCACTGTGCACAGGAAAGATTGCAAATGGGCCTTGACCCTTGGGTCTGAGGGGGAGGGCTGGGACTGAGCCCCTGGGTCTGAGGGAGGAGGCTGGGCCTGGATTCCCTGGTGTGAGTAAGGAGGTAACAAACGGTCTGGGGGAGGCCAGTTTCATGGGTCCAGTCCCCACGGCTAACTGGCCTTGATGGTTTTCTGTATCCAGTCAGTGAATTTGCAGAGGTTGGTGTAGACACTTGGCATGCCCGGCTGGCCACACTGGGCTTGTCCCAAAGACACGAGGCCCTGCAGAGACCTGTTGCAGACTAGGGGACCCCCAGAGTCACCCTGTTACGGAGAGAAAGAGTGAGTCAGAATCTACAACATTGAGATGTGGGGCTAGGTGTGGGGTCAGAGGGCAGGCTGGGAAGTGCCATGCCAGATCCCTGACCGCCTGGCGCTGCTCCCTGTGCCCTCACAGTGGCTGCCACTGCCGTTGGGTCTGTCTTTGGTTTGTCTATGTCTTGTTTCTTTGTCTTTGCACCTTCGCATCGCCCTGTATCCTTTGGGTCCTCCCTGTTTCTCACTGTCTCACCTCCTTGAGTCTATTTGTCCCTGGATGTGTTTCTGCAGGTGTGTCCACCACCCCACCTCTGTTTCTCTTTCTCCCCTCCTTTTCCTCTGCATTCTGTGTGTGTCTGTTTCTTCCAGCCTCTCTCTCCCCGTGTCCTGTCCCCCCCTGTCCCCTTGCATCTTCTGTCCCCATCTCACGTTGCAGGAGTCCTTCCGGTCCTGCCCTCCGCCCGCGCAGAACATGCTGTGGTGGTACAGAGGGGCATAGAGCTCGTTGCAGACCTTCTCAGACACCACGGAGATGTTGGCGCACTGGAGCAGGCTGGACAGTCTGCCTGAGACGCAGAACTCCGGGTCAGCCACTCAGGTGGGGCGGGTGCCCCGAGAGAGCACAGAGGGGCCCCTGCCGCTCACCGTTCTTCAGCAGACCCCAGCCGGAGACGAGACAAGAGTCCCCAGCTGTTGGGCACTGGGAGGCGATGCGGATGCTCCGGATGGTGTCGGACTCCAGCACTGACTCGTTCAGCTTGATGAGCATGAGGTCGTTGGCGAAGAAGGGATTGTTGTACTGGGGGTGCTGGATGGAGACGGAGGCCTCCATCATGCGGCTGCCTGGTTCCTGGTTGGCTTCAAGATTGTGCAGACCCAGACCCACGGTGTAGGAGCTGAGGACCACGGGCGCAGGTGAGTTCTGGGCCAACCACCCTCCCTGGCCCGCCCCATCCCCCCCGGTAAGCATGCGCTAGGAGCTACCTAACCAGGACCTGGAATCCTCACCCACGGCGACCAGGACCCGCTTCAGTTCTCAGGCGACCCAGTGGCTGAGCTGGGATTTCAACCCGGGCTCTCAGAGTCTTTCCAAAGCAGCAGTGCGCGCCCGCCTTGCCCTCCCCTGGACTCCCCTTGTCCAGGCTCAGCCGCAGAGCCAGCTCAGCTGTCGCCAGATACTGAGCCTGCCACGAGCCCCTCCCTCAGCTGGGGACACACTTCACCCGCGTCCGGCACTCACTTCTGTAAACAGTGTGCGGCTGACAGTACCCACTGGGGATGCACGAGGACGCCCGAGCAGAAGAAGTCGTCTTCCTTGAACAGCGCCGCCTGCCAGGGCTGGGAATGCGGCGTGCAGTCCTCGCCGTTTATGATGTGGCTGCCGCCACCCCAGGCGAGGGATCCTGGAGGCGGAGTCAGGGCTCGGGGCCGGCCGGGAAGCAGGTCCCGAGCGCCAGGAGTGGGGGACCGGGAGGGTCTCAGTGGAAGGGCGTGATCAGGGCCTCGGGGTGGGACCAGGGCTTCAGGGGCGGGGTCGTGTCTGTGGGACACGCTCAGGAGGCAAGATCAGAGCTCGGGGACTGGGACTGAAGGCAGGGGCGTGGTCAGTTTCCGGGGCAGAGTAAGGGGTCTTAGAGGGGAAGACAGTGGCAGAGGGTGGGGTCAGTGTTCAAGGGTGTGGTCAGAGTGGAGTCTGAGCTGGAGCGCAAGCTCAGGAGACTGGACCCTTGCAGTCGCGGATGGGGGAGTGGACAGGGCTCATAGAGTGGGGTAGGTCCCTTGGGGTGAGTTAAGACTTGGGGGCGGACTTAGGTCTGGGAACTGAGAGCAGCTCATAAGCAGCCCATTTTTCAGAAGGGTTCCAGCTTTGAGTTGCTGACCCAGGACCCGCATAACATTCCTGTCCCTCAAATCAAGCCCCATAAAAGGAGTCTCCCAGCACATCGGAGCCCTCGCCCAGGTTGGTGGAGGTGAGGCTGGACACACGGGCTGCAGCGGGTTCACACAGAAACACCATCATACAGTCCCTGCCACGGGTTCCCTGGCATCTGAGGACTGGAAACCCAGATCCTCAGCCTCAGTGACTCAGTGACTCCGCAGAAGGAAGCGCCAACTCCCATTTAGTGGCACCCTGGGCTGCCCCTGTCCCCACCGCATCCTCACAACCTTGTCACTCTGCAGGCTGTACTGTTCAGAGGCACAGACTGCCAAAGCTGTTCACCCATTAACACACCACACGTCCCGTCACACTGTCACACTGTCACAGCACCATCACTGTGATGTGAGGAGTCACATGTGTCCAGCCACAGGGGGATGATCACATGGTGCTCCCACACAAGCAGGACACAGAGTCGTGCCCGCTTGACAATACTGTGCCCTCAGGCAGTCACACACACTCAGATACCTGTGACCCCAAGGATGAGGTACCCCAGGGAACAGCCCCATAGGTTTCCTGCTGTGACCATCTTGTCAGCTCCTGGGAATAAGGACCAGGACTCAGGTGAATCTGGGGACCTTCAGTGTCATCCCTCTTTCTCTCTTTCCCTTCCTGGCCCCTTGGATGTCACTGGACAATCACCATCTACCACCCATCAGGGACCCAGAATCCAGAGAGAGTGATTCAGAGACAGAGAGAAAAAGTGGATATGAAGATATGAAGTATCTAGCCATCTATGAACACAGGGAGGAGGTAGAAGGCAGGAACTTCAGGGACAGAAGGGAAATGCAGAGAGAAATCAGAGAGAGAGAGAGAGAGAGATGGTCAGAGAAGCTGCGAGTCAGAGACTTGGAGATGGAGACTCAGAATTGGAGAAGCACTTTTTTTTTTTTTTTTGGTACCAGGGATTGAATCCAGTGGGACTTAACCACTGAGTCACATCCCTAGTCCTTTTTTTTTTTTTTTTTTGAGAAAGGGTCTCACTAAGTTACTTAGGGTTGCTGAGGCTGACTTTGAAGTTGTGATCCTCCTGCCTTAGCCTCCCAAGTCACTGGGATTAAAGGCCTGTGCCAACACTAGAGAGAAAGAGATAGAGATAGAGATAGAGATAGATAGAGAGAGAGAGAGAGAGAGAGAGGCAGACAGACACACTATTTGGGCAGGAGATACAGAGACAGATGGTCCTGAGGCTGAGAATTTAGCAAATGAGGGCTGCCAGGCTTGTAGGTGGGGACGACACGGCTGCTTACCTGGACACCTCTGGGCTCCTGGATTCTCTGCTGGGCTGCCTCCTGCAGGCTGCCTCCTACAGAGGCCCCATGGGGCTTTTAAGCATCCTCAGGCTGGACTGGCCTGCCCCCAAGGGGACACATTCCAGGATCAGGTGCTGCAGCTTCCAGCTCAGATCTCTGTGGCAGCCTCATACCCTGGAGGCAGCCAGGGGGCCCAGAGAGGACTGGGAGCAGGGACCCCCTGTCCGGAACCCCCTCCCCCCACTCCATCGCCTTATTTCCTCTTCCTTGGTTACCTCTCCTCTGTACGGCTTTCTTTCTCTCGGTCTCTTTCTCGGGTTCCTTCTCTTATTCTTTCTTTGAATCAATCTCTCTCTCCCTCCCTTCCCACCCACACTTCTTACTTCCCTCTCTCCCTTGCTTTCTTCCTCTCGGAGAACGCCCGCACCCTAAAGCCAGCGAGCCTCGGTTTTCTCATCCAGTAGGAGGTTAACCGGAGCCCGCTCCCAGCGTGGATTGGAACAGATAATGCCCAGGCAGCAACGTGCCTCTGGGGGCTGCGGGGCGCACGCGGGCTGCTAGAGCAGGAGCAGCAGAGGCCTCGAAGCAGTCTGTGGGGCTCGAGCCGGGTTGGGCTCAGGGTAAGGGCCGGTCCTGGCGAGGACACTGACAATAAGAAAACCTACCCGGACCAGCGAGGAGGTGGGGGTCGGGGCTCTTCTCAAGAAGGGGCCTTGAGGATGAGGCTCAAATGGCTATGAAGAGAAGCGGGTCCAGGCAGGAGCTTGGCGAGTGCGCGCCAGCGAGCGGAGCAGAGGCTCCCGGGCTTGGCGCAGGACCGGCCAGCGGGCAGACCACCGGGGCTTTAAGTGCTAGGGTTACGACCCTTGGGTTTTATTTTAAATGCAATGAGGGAGTGACGTGATCTTATCTGCTTTTAAAACACACCCTGTGTGGAGAATGACTGCGGGGGGCGGGTGGGGGCAGGCGGAGGTGGGAGGTGGCGGTGGCTGGGTGGAGATGCTGCTGCGGTCCAGGAGAGGAGAGAGCAGTGGACGAGGATGGATGGGGAAAGCGCGAGACCGGGAAGGAACGCGGGATGGCGGCTGGGTCTGGGCGCCCTCTGCACGCCGCTGTTCCTGGGGACCTGGGCTCTGAGACGCGGGAGGGGCCGGCACCGGAGTGGTGGCAGGCGGAGGTCAGAGCCGGCGGGGACCGTGCAGTCATCCCGGGAGAGAGGTGTTTACAACTATGGGTGGCATGAGCTCACCCCGGAGTGGGCAGACCTCAGAGCCGGCAGGCGTGCCCGCAGGTGCCGGCTGGTGCCCACAGGTGCCCGCAGGCGCCAATGCCCAAGATTCTGGGACTCTGCCCCCATCTCTGTCTCTCTGTCTGGTCGTTGTCTCTCTTCCTCCCTCCCCCCCCTTTCTCTCTCTCTCTCGCCCCCTTTTTCGGTCTCTCTTCCCCTGTCTCAGTCTCCCTCTCTCTTTGGTTCCTCCAGTCTTTCTTTCAAGGAGATAGAGACACAGAAGAGAAGCACAGAAAGAAGGGTGCAGAGAGAGGTGCTGAAGAAATGACAGGACAGAGACGATTAAGCACCTCAGAAGTATCAAAAGCTACAGTTTTAACTTCCCCCAGCTCAAGTCAACCCCGCGCCCAACTCCCCTCCCTGAACTGGTGGCCCCCTGTTCACCCCAGAGTTCAGGCAAGCCCTGGGGTCCCGGAGTTCCTCTCTCAGTGGCTCCAGTCTATAAGCAAGCACTTTGGAGGTTGGCCCCACAACACCACTTCAACCAGCTAGGTCCCCAGCCCTGTCCAGCCCCTTCCTTGGGCAACTCACTTCTGTTCTTGTCCCCTTCAAGCCTGTTTTCTGGAGGGATGTGGCTCCAGTACCCTGCCCTGGCGCTGCCTCCCTTCTCCTCTAGGGCCACCCTGTGGTCTGTTCAACCTGTCTCCTACTCTGTGCTGCACTCTGTCCCTGGAAGACCCTCTTCCCCCATTCCTCAGCCTGTGTCCACACCAATGTCACAGAGCAGCTTTCTAACTCAGGTCCTCACTCCTGGTTTTCCTTCCTTCCTTGTTTCCTTTTCTTCTCTTTTTTCCTTCTCGAAGCACCCTATACACTTCTTTAGTGCCCTTGGTGCAAGTTGTACATATGCTATCATTTGTTTGTTTATTTTTCTAACACCTGCTGCCTCCTCTAAGCTGGGAGCCCTGTGAGCACAGAGCCCCTGTCTCTCACGTTTGCCGATCAAGACCTTTGGCTACAGCTGCATTGAATGGATGGATACAGGGAGATGGCAGGAATAGAGAGAGACACAGAGGGGCAGACAGAGAAGGAGATGAGACTGATAGAGGATAATAACAAACAGTAATGATAGCTTACTACTATCTCATTAAGTTAAAATATGTCAGATTAATTATAGTCGAGCTGAGAGCTTACTATGAGTCTGGCTCTATTTTAACTGCTTTATAATACAGGTGGAGTGTCCCCTGCCCAAAAGGCTTGGGACCAGATGTGTTTTAGATTCGTTATTTCTGATTTTGGAATATTTTCATGCACACCACGAGATGGCCAAGTCTCAAGGTGAGATTCATTTGTTTCCTCTGAACCTTGTATGTGAACCAGAATGCACCCTTCTGTGATTAGTTAAAATACTTTCACATGCAAAGCTAACTTCCATGGTGTGGACTTTTCCACACGTGGTATATGTCAGTGCTTGAAAAGTTTTGGATTTCGGAGCGTTTGGGGTTTCAGTTTTTTCCCTCTATTTCTTTTTTTTCCTTGGTGCGTTGGGACTGAACTCAGGGCTTCTCGCCTGCTGAACAAGCTCCACCACTGAGCTAGCTCCCAGCCCAGATTTCTGATTAGGGATGTAGCTCATTTATTCCTCCTATAACGCAGTGAGATAGATGATCTTAGGAGCTTTATTTGATGGATGAGGAAGTGGAGGCACAGAGAAGGAATTTACCAAAGGTCACAGAAAGACTGAGGCTGAAGACTGAACGGCGAAAGAACAAAAATGAACAGACAAAGGGCGTGAGGGACACGGCCAAGACAGACAAAAAGGCACTGAGAGAGACTCGACTCAGGAGCTAGGGATAATGGTAGCTTCAAAAAACCATAAAAATCTTATATACCACCTATTTTTTTCTAGGTGCCATTGTAATTGCTGTACAAACATTTAACTAGTTTTGCTCTTCTGAATAACCTCATGAGGTACTAACTTACTAACTAGTATGTCCAACTGTGCAAGAGAGGAAACAGAGGCACAGAGAAGTCAAGCAGCCTACCCAAGGTCACAAAGCAATTTAGCAGTGAATTTGAGCCACCTGTTCCAGAGACTATCTCTTGAGCTCTCCGAAATTCTTTTTTTTTTTTTTTTTAAGAGAGAAGGACAGTGAGAGAGAGAGAGAGACGAGACAGAGAGAATCAATTTTTATTGAGTTTTTCACATGGCTTTCGTTGCTCTGACACTTAGTTGTGTGTGTGGGTGCTGGGGTTTGAACCGTTTACTTGCGCATGCCAGGCAAGCACCGTAACCGCCAAGCCAATGCTCCAGCACCCAAGCTCTCTGAAATTCTGTCTTGGAAATCAGGAAATAGCAGCTTTAGTGTCAGACAGGTGTGCTATTCCCAAAGGAACACAGGCCTGGGGGTCCAGGGACTTTCCAGCCCACTGACCCTCACCTGAGCCATCTGTTCTCACCTTCACCTGCAAGTGGGAGGCAGCCCTTGCCAAAGAAGACAAGGAACATCCCTGGGAAGAGATCAGGCCACGGACAGAGCCACCCACCTAGAGAGCCCACTCTCGCTGCAGAACTGGAGGAACAGACCCCTCTGCCTCAGGGCAAATGAGCAGAAAGGTCACAAATCTGGGCTCAGTGGGCATGGGCCACCTGTGTGGGACTGTCATCTGCCCAGGGCCTGGGGAAGTCCTGGCCGTGTTTCTTCTGGGTGCCCACTACAGCCCTTAGGGAACCGGCCCCCCTTTTCCCTGGTGAAGTTGGGGATGCACCTGTAGGTCGGGTTGAATGAACTTCCGAGGTGCAAGGCAGGTGTGGCCCTGTCTTGTTCAGTGGTGTAAAGCTGTGTTGGGGCAGATCTTCTCCCTGCAGAGAAATGTTTTCCATTCTGAGTACTAGCTATGGGGGAGTTGGTAAAAACCCCACAAGGCTGGGCGTGGGAAGCTCCTGTCCCTGCCCCTGTCTTGGGAGAGAGAGACCAGAGCTGGTGGGGGTCAATCCAGGTTCCCTTCAGAAGTGGGGAAGGTGGAGAGAGGTCTTTAGGACAGGGGACTTCCCTGAGCCCTGCTAGAGCTGCTTGATCCTTGCTCCCTTTTATTCTCAAGGGTACAAATCTGTATTTGTTTCCCATTGCTGCTGAGATGATGGCCACAAGCCTAAAGCAACAGAGATGCACCCCAGTTCTGGGTGCCACAAGTTCAAACTCGGTCTCACAGGGCTAAAGCCAAGCTTTCCTGCTGCAGACTCCAGGCGGGGAGGTGGGTTCCCTGTCTCCTCCAGGTCCCAGATCTACCATCTCCAAAGCCAGAGATGCAGCTTCCTGGCCTCCATTTTATCAGGACCTTTGTGGTTAGCTGCCCTGCTCACCTCTGCAAGGTGCCTTTTGTTTCAAGAAGTCACATCCTGCTGGGCACAATGGGTGGTGCACACCTGCAATCCCAGCGACTCAGGAGGCTGAGGCAGGAAGATCACAAGTTCAAAGCCAGCCTCAGCAAGGGGATGTGGCTCAGTGGTTAAGTGCTTGGGTTCAATCCCTGGTTAAAAAGAAGAAGAAGGAAGAGGAAGGGGAGGAGAAGGAGAAGGAAAAGGAAAAGGAGGAGGAGGGAGGAGGAGGGGGGAGGAGGAGGAAAAAGATGATAGGGAAGGAGGAAGAGGGGGAAGGAGGAGGAGAAGGAGGAGGAAGAGGAGGGGAAAGGAGGAGGAGGAGGAGGAGGGGAAGATCCTCACATATTCTGGGCCTTAGGGCCAGCACACCTTGGGGGAGGGAACCTCATTCTGTGTCCTGAGAAATCACAGGATGTGAGCTGGTGGTTTTTGCCTCCTCTGCTAAAACACAGCTCCTCCAGGACAAAGCATGCCAGTGAAGGTCCCCTTGTATTGGCAGAACAATACCTGGCACATAGCAGTTGATAAGTAAATATCTGCTGAATGAACATATGTCCCCAAGGAAAGAAGAATTAGCCCTTAGGAACAATTCATTTGCAGTCACAGAAACAATTTTGTAAGCATCGTTGCCTTTGACGATGATTAAGAGACAGGTTCTGGGACCCAGACCCTCATGGCTGCCTCTGCTCAGCCACTCGCTAGCTGGGTGACCTTTGGCAATTCATCAGCCTCTTTGTGCCTTCCTTATCTGTGAAATGGGATCATGGTAGTACTTGTGTCCTGCAGTGCTGGGAGCATTTGATGAGTGGAAACCTATCCAGCTGTAGAGCTGCACAGGTACACAGGAAGAGCTTCAGAGTTTTCCCCCTGGTTCTGGAGATTGAACCCCGGTGCTTTGCCATTGGGTCACACCCCAAGTCATTATTTTTTATTTTGAGACAGGGTATCTCTCTGTTGCTAAGTCTGGCCTGGAG
Organism: Aplodontia rufa; assembly: GCA_004027875.1. Classification (NCBI taxonomy): domain Eukaryota; kingdom Metazoa; phylum Chordata; class Mammalia; order Rodentia; family Aplodontiidae; genus Aplodontia; species Aplodontia rufa. The sequence goes on from PVKS010001227.1 coordinate 40,548, forward strand.
CTACTATTTTCCTGCTTCGGCCTCCTGATTTGCTGAATGAACAAATGCCCCCTCGCAGAGAGAACGTTCACACCCTTAGGAACAATTCATTCCAAGTCACAGAAACAATTTTGAAACCGTCATTGCTTTTTTTTTTTAGACAATGCCATTTTTCTTAAGAGAGAGGGGCAGTGAGAGAGAAAGAGAGAATCAATTTTATTTAGT
>PVKS010001227.1:40851-82048 GCA_004027875.1 Aplodontia rufa
GGGGGGGGGGATGAAACAGCAACGGGGGACATAGACACCCAGAGAGTGGATTTGAAGAGATCAGAGCGACAGAAAGTCACCAATAAAACAATATAGACGTGGTGGTCAAGGTCCTCACCGCCACCATCCCCAGCCTTCCTTTCAGGCTGCTTTTTTGTGCCAGGCGCTATCCCGGTCTCTTCACAAATGCTGAGTTAATCTCCACACCCCATGGGTCAGACCCACGGTCACCCCTCTTCATGGATTAAGCGGAAGGCGCACGGTGCTGAGGCTGTGGTGGCGCTGCGCAGGTCGTGGCAGGGCCGGTGGGGACCGCCCACGTTCTTCAGCAGTGCGCCTCCCACTGCGCTGCACTGCCACCCTGTGGGGCCGGAGAGAACGAAGGCTGTGGCCCCGCGGTTCTGTGCCTGACACCCTGGGACCCGCTCCAGCCTCGGACGCTCAGGAGGGGCCAGCGGCCGCCGCCTCGCAGCCCGCAAGCTCATGTGGCGGGATGCGGCCCTCGGATGTGAAAAGAGACGCCACGAGTGGCCGTGGGCAGTGCCGAGTGTCTCTGACCTCAATCTTCGCTTTGCTCGAGGGGGATAACACAGCGCCTGGGTGTTGTGTGAGGTGGCAGAAGGGCTGTGTCCCCATGCGCACGCCACCTGGACCCGGTGGTAGCTATTGGAAAGGTCACCGTTAGTGTCCGTCTGCGGATCCCTGCGACCCGGTCTCCCCCAGCCAGCTCCTCCTCCCTGCCCCTTAAGCTCCCGGAATGGCGACGCCCATGGCCACCAGCACCTCTTCCCGCCCCTCCACAGGCCCTGAGCGGCAAGATGTCTTTTTACTTTGATCATTGTGCCTAACTAGGTCGTCTAAAACCATGCGGCCATCTATAAAAGAAGAAATCCCTAGTTCGGAAATATGATTTAGCTCTTTTTTTCAGTAAAATGCTCGCTGGCCACGATTTTTAGCTTCTAATTATTCAAGGGTGGGGATGTTAACACTCTGCTAGGGGCACCCCATGAGCCTGCTTTCAGATTTTGCCTGGATTAACTGATTTCCGTTCCCATGCACCCTAGGAAGTTGCTACTGATGTTATCTCCCTTTTAAGTAGGGGAAACCGAGGCTGAGGAGATCAAAGTTCTTTTCCAAGTCCTCTTGGTGAGGAATGGCCAGGGCTGAGCCCAGGGATTCTGGCATCAGTGCGTCTGTGTGTTTGTGTGCGTGCGTGTGTGTGTGTGTGTGTGTGTGAGAGAGAGAGAGAGAGAGAGATAGAGAGGGAGAGAGTGTGTGTTTAACATAATTTTTTTTGAAGAGAGAGAGACAGTGAGAAAGAGAAACAGAATCCATTTTATTTAATTAGTTTTGCACGTGGCTTTCATTACTCCGACACTTTGTTGTGTACGTGGTGCTGGGGTTCAGTCCGTGTCCTCACACATGCCAGGCAAGCGCCACTGTAAGCATTGAGCCACCGCTCCAACTCCTAACATAATTTTGATTTAATTTTAGGAAATATTTTCACATGACACAAACATACAATGTCCTTGTAAAAAGGCATAGCGTGAGAAACCTACATCAATGAGGTCTCCCCTGGCCTCATCCCTTCTTCAAAACAGAAAATGTAGAAGTTTCTGGAGTTGTCTTCTGGGGTTCCGAGGGAAGGTAGAAGGAATGAAAAACAGGTGGAAAGAGACAGAAAGGAAGGACCAGAAAAAAAGATTTTAATTCAGAAGTTCTTCCTACCTTCCCAGGCCTGCCTGTCTTCCAGCCCTGTTACTTCCAAATTCCCGGGAAATCTGTAAATCTACGTGTGCATGGTTAATTAACTTCCCCATGGACGGATTAAACAAAGAGCGATTCGGTATCTTGAGGTATCTATAATGCAGGGGATTTTCCCACGCTGCGTACTGATCAAAAAATGAACCCCCAAACTGGGTCTGTCACTCTGGAGCTGGCCTGCCCTCTCCCGTGAGCATGTAGCCACTTTCTGGTTTTTCACATGGCCTTAGTTGCTCTAACATAACACTTAGTTGTGTACGTGGTGCTGGAGTTTGAACTTGGGTCCTCGTGCTTGCCAGGCAAGCACCGAAACCGCTGAGCCATGGCTCCAGCCCCAATAACTACTTTTCTAAATCACCTCTGTCTATGCTTTTGACTGGCACGTGCGGAAGTTCTTTTCCATTCAGCATGCCAAGAACCTGGCTGGTCCCAGGTTGAGTTCCCATTTCTCTCTGGTGTGGGTTGCTGCCTTTGACATCAGGCTGGGCTCCTTGCTAAGGAAAGTGTCTCCTGCTGCCTGGGCCACTTGACGGCTCCTCTTTCCTGCTAGAGGCATGGGAGACCTGCACAGCCTGGTTGGTCTCATGGTTTGTGAAATACAGTGTAGACAATTGCACAAGTGGTCAAGCAATGGCTGGTGTGAAGATCACGGGTGATTCATAATGACATCTCTGTCCCCGGAGCCTTCTGCCGGGAACTCTTAATGTTTCAGTGGGAGGCACTTCTAAAGGGACATGGTAGCTTATTTTGCAACGATCAGAACTGGCCGGAAAGTGAACGCTGAAGACAGAACAAACAAGATCGGATGGAAAACACACCTAGGCAGATCAGGTATAGCCCAGCGCTTCCGAAGGGCCATGCACATTTTTATTAGTTTTTTTTTTCCCCAGGGCTGAGGTTTTATTAGGTTTTGAAACAGTTCAAGACTCAGGAGAAGTTAGCAAATAGGACAGAGGGTTCCCATGTGCCCTTCAGCCAGTTTGGCCCCCGGGGAAAACATCTTGCAGAATGACAGTTCACTATCAAAGCCAGGGAAATGACATTGGTACAATGCTGTCAACTCCAATGCAACTTATTGGGATTTCACTGATTTTTTATTTTCTACCTTTCCCCATGATTCCCCACTTTTTCTGTCTCTTTCTGTCTGGCTCCTGTTTCTTTGGTGAATAGTCCTGCAAATTCAAGTAACACTTACCCCAGTCAGGATGCAAAGCCTGTGCCCTCCCGCGTCCTTAGAGCCCTGACAAATGCTGCTTTGTCACATGCTGTTCCTTTGAGGTGCTACGTAAGTGGGAGCATGTTGTTCATTACCTTTGGATCAGATCAGAACTTTTTTTTTCCCACCTAGAATAATGCCCTTGAGATCCATCGTAGCTGTCACATGTGTTTATTGTTCCTCTTATAGATATTTTTAAAATGTGTATGTTGGGCTGGAGCAGTGGCTCAGTGGTTGCGGCACTTGCCTGGCATGCACAAGGATGCGAGTTCAAACCCCAGCACCACATACACAGCAAGGTCTCTGAGCAGAGAAAGTCACATGAAAAACTAAATAAAATTGGTTCTCTCTTTCTCTTTGTCTCTCACTGTCCCTCTCTCTTAAAAAAAATGTTTGTAAGTTCACTTACTTCTTTTCCAAAGCCTGAGATTGTGGGTCCTGCTAGAATCCTTGCTGGCTGATGGAAGGCTGAAGGCGGACACATTGAGTTGTCCATGAAAACACAGCTGGGCAGTGGCAGAGTGACTCTGTGGTCACTGATAGGGGAAAAATGACACTGTGTACTATGAGCCTGGATAACTTCTCTCTCTCTCTCTCTCTCACTCTTTAACGAGAGAGGGACAGTGAGCGAGTGAGAGAGAGAGAGACAGAGAGAGAGGAAGAGAGAATCAATTTTATTTAGTTTTTCATGTGGCCTTCTTTGCTCCAATGCTCTGTTGTGTATGTGGTGCTGGGGTTTGAACTCGCGTCCTCATGCATGCCAGGCAAGCACCGCAACTGCCAAGCCACCAGTCCAGCCCAATTTCTCTCTTTCATACACCCACAGACCCCTAATCCTACTTATGAATATATATACAAAATAATTGAAAGAAGGATCCGGAAGAGAGATTTGCACACTCACACTCACACAGCAGCGTGACTCAACAGCCACCAGGAGAGATAAACGCATGTTGCCATGGATGTTGAATGGGAAACCCAAACGCTGCGTTCCCAGAACAGCATGCCCTTCTGCTGTGAAGAGGGGGCTGTCTTCTCTCACGCTCAACACAGCCACAACAACCACAGAAAAAAAGTTCTCTGATTTTGCTTCTGTGAGGTATCAAAAATAATGAAATTTGTAGAAAGAGCAAGTAGAGTGTTGGTTGCCAGAGGCTGGAGGGGAGGCGGGGACAGGAAATCGAGTGGAAGTTTCTGATTAGCGAGACAAAAAGGTTGTGGAGATGGGTTGCAACGCTGTAAGCACACTTGACACTACCAGACACTTTGAACCGGACAAGAAGGGAGATGGTTTTAGAAGGACCCTGACACTTGAGTTGTTTCCGGAGTTTGTGAGACATCATTGCATCCATTGCATAAGTTATGAGACAGTGACTAAGTGTGGACACTAATGGTGACTCCCTTAATTGTTATCAGGGAGGTAAACGATATCGCCCTCAAGCTTCCCCAGCTTATTTCTGAAGGTTCATTGTTTTAAAAAACCTATAAAAACCCAGGACAAGCTCCTAATTCTGAAGATGAACAAGTTCACTCATCTTTATCCACTGCCCTGGAGGGGTGCTTTGCTGGCGTGATTTCTCGACAGTTTTCTTGAAACCCAAGTGCAGATACAAAGCTCCTTAGGTTCTGCTGCGATTGAAACCACCCCATGAGACTGTGTTATTTTTCCTGTGGATTCACAGAGACTGACAGCTTGGTAAAGTGAGGATTTGAAGCTTGTGCTCTGGCTTCGAAGGCGGCTCACCCTGCCACGACCACAGCCGGGGTTGCGGTACGATCGTACTCCTGCTGTCCAGCACACACGCGGAAATGTCAGCTCCACTTTCCTCTGAATGGTGACTTCACAGGGCAATTTTATTTCCCTTGTTCATCATGCTTCAGTGTTCCTTAGGGCAACTGAAAGAGGATGAGAGAATGTTCTTTACAGAAGAGTTCCAAATCATGAATACAGAAAATGGACTTATAAAATTACCATTTTGCAACCTCTAATAAAATCATGGATCTAAGCGATGATCATCGTTGGTGCTCAGATCAGCAGTGGAAAGCAGACAGGGAGATTTGTGATAGATGGTCGGGCTGAGACCGAATCCGAACACCAGACGGACAGCTGGATGCGGTGTCTCTTGATGTGCATAACAGTAAAGATGTAGCATCAGCTTTGAAATATTGTTGTCCCAGATCAAACCTGAACTGGGCCATGCTTCTTGGTCTAACTGCCAGGGGCTGAAGGGACAGGCGATCAAGAGAGCCGTGATGTTGACCGTTCCTCAGATCTACAACCTGTTTTCTCCAACAAAATGCACGTCACGTGTGGGTTTTTGTTGTTGTTGTTGTTGTTGAGAGAGGGACAGTGAGAGAGAGAGAGTGAGAGAGAGAGAATCAACTTTTCAGTTTTTCAGGAGGCTTTTGTTGCTCCGACACTTTGTTGTGTGCGTGGTGCTGGGTTTGAACCCGCATCCTTGCGCAAGCCAGGCAAGTGCTGTAATCGCTGAGCCACTGCTCCAGCCCTGGCACACCCCAGGGCTGACCAGCCACGTTTCACGTCCTCAGTGGCCACATGTAACCATTGGCCACCTAGTAGAATAGGGCCACAGTAGAAGAGAAGGGACTGAAGACGATCGGCTAAGTGCAACCTATGAGTCTTCTTTCGATCCTGAGTGAAGTCATATTTTAAAGAAATATAGGAATGTGGGGGCTGGAGCAGTGGCTCGGTGGTTACAGCGCTTTCCCGTCATGCGCAAGTACACGGGTTCAAAACCCCATCACCCATGTACACAACTAAATGTTGGAGCAATGCAGCTCATGTGAAAAACTCAATAAAAATTGATTCTCTCTCTCTCTCTCTCTCTCTCTCACTGTCCTTCTCTCTTACTGAAGAAATAAAATAGGTTTAAGCTGCTTCAAAATAACCTCTGGGTCTGTGTGTGTGTGAGTGTGTGAGTGTGTGTGTGTGTGTGTGTGCTCATGCATGGGGGCTATGCATATAAATGAAACATCACTGACCCTGTGTTGATTTTTGAAGCTGGTGATAGACACAGTTTGTTAGACTGTCTTCTCTATGGTCACGATGTTAGATTTTTCTAAAGTTTATTTTAGGTGGGAAACTCAGAGGAGTGCTGGGAGCAGAGCTGGGTCCTCGGCGGGTGCCTGCTGGTGGGGGTCTGTGAGGCTTTGCCCCTCCAAGCCTCCCCTTTTGCTGGGGTCCACCCAAGCGGGTAGTGTGAGCTGCCCCTGCAGGGTGGTCCTGACCTCTGTGCTGTTCTTGGCTTACCCCGGACTCCTCGCCCAGCAGCTCAAGAGCTCTCACTCCGAGATCTTCCGTCCACATCTTATTTTTCCAGCTTCCCTTTGACCTTCAGTTGAGGACACATTTGGGGCAACGCCCGGCTCCAAGTGCCATTTCTTGACCTAGTCTGTTGCCCATTAAGCAACACACCGCCGCCCCCACCTTCCTGACTTGAGATGGGCTCAGACTCTCACCCCTTCAACTCCCGGAGCAACCCCACACTCCACACCCCACCAGGACCCCACATTCTCCCTGGGGTTGTAAGGACTTGGTGGAAGGGGACAGGAGACAGTGAGACACAGATAGAGGGACACAGAGAGAGACCCAGGGGCAGTGAAAGATGCTGAAGTGTCCAGAGGAAGCAGAGAGACCTGCAGAGATATGGGTGGAGCACCCCAGAGGGAGGGAAGTGGGGTGCAAGACTGTGGGCTCCAGGGTCAGACAGACCCGAGCTCCACCCCAGGCTGTCATCCCACCCATTACTGGATGAGACAAGAATGGTGGGACTTGGCACCTGAGGCTGGAGGGTGGGTGCACGAGACTCACTAGAGGACTCTACCTTTGTCCATGTTGGAAAATTTGCTGCCTGAGAGGAGGACTCGTGCCTCTGGGTCCTCATCCGTACCAGGGGCTGAGTAACAGTCTCTGATTCTGAGGGTTTTATTGGGGTTCAGTGGCTTGACTCTGGTGTCACAACCTGAGCAGTGTTTGGTAGCAAACCCGAGCCATTGCTGGTTTTGTATCATTGCTTAAATAAGAGTAGCAGCAGTTATAATAGTAACAGGAGGCGCTTCCGTAGCACCTACGTGTGCAGGGCTTTGCTCTCGGTGGTTTTCGAGTATCCTGCTGGGTGTGTCCCTGAGTGATCAATAAGCGCTGGGAGGTGTAAACCAGGCAGGGAGTGGACGCAGATGGGACTCGGGTGAATGGGTGGCAGTGGAAGAAAACCTCAGGCCTCAGGCTAGGCCACGCGTGGTAAGTGTTACGATGAATGGTTATTTGGGGAACACTGACAACAAGAAGTCTGTGTGGGTTTAGTATAGGCACAGACGTCTCTGAATGTTTTCAGTCTGCGTTTGGTTGAATCCCCAGGCACAGAACCTGAGGAGTTAGTCACCCACCATGGTAACACAAGAGAGAAGATTGGTCTCGATGGACCAGCAAAAGTGGCAGACCCTGAGCCCAGCTCCTTCACCCTAAGCTGAAATTAATGGTAAAAAAAAGGAAAAAGAAAAAGAAAAGTACATTTGATACAGAATACTAAATTTTCTCTGCAACCTAACAGCTGGTCCCCTGACCTATGAACTTACTTGATAAGCTCAGTCAATTATGTGTAGCCAGGAAAAGAACATCTTTAGGATTTTCCATCTTTGTATAGCTTTTTATTTAATTATGTTTGGCATGTGAAATATATTGGGTAGCTATAGGTGATTTGCTTTTCTTTTTTTTTTTTTAAGAGAGAGAGAGGGGGGTTGGGGATTTAGCTCAGTGGCAGAGCTCTTGCCTAGCATGCGCAAGGCCCCAAGTTCGGTCTTAGCCCTGAAAAAAAAGAAAAAAAAAAGAGAGAGAGAATCAATTTTATTTTTTTCATCTGGCCTTTGTTTCTTCAACACTTAGTTGTGTACGTGGTGCTGGGGTTTGAAGCTGGGTCCTCCTGATCCTCATCTGGACCAGGGGCTGAGTAACAGTCTCTGATTCTAAGGTTTTTATTGGGGGTTCAGTGGGTCCTCCCACGTGCCAGGCAAGTGCTCCAACTGCTGAGCCACCACTCCAGCCCTGATTTGTTCTTTTTTTTTTTTTTTTGGATATATAAAAAAATAGGGCCAGATGTGGTGGTGAACACTTGTAATCCCAGCAGCTCGGGAGGCTGAGGCAGGATTAGCCAGCCTCAGCAACTTAACATATACACATATGTATAGGGGGGATGGGGATGTGGCTTAGTGGTTAAGTGCCCCTGGGTTCAATCTCCAGTACCAAAATAAATACATAAATAAAGTAAAGCAAAGATCTTCATTTCTCAAGTGTCCTAAGGGCACTTGCTCCCAGCCCAGGCCTCCTCGGAGGGAAGCAGAGCAGTGAAGGCTCATCAGTCGGGCTGGTGCTAGGCACCTGGTGTCCCCAGAGTTCAGATGCTGAGTCTGAATCCCCAGGGAGGAGCATTAGAAGGTGTGGCCCCGGGGTGGGGGGACTGGCTAGGTTGTGAGGGTGGTGCCCTCATGACTGGGACCCCGGAGAGACCCCTGTCCCTCCCACCATGTGATGGCACAGAAGACAGCCGTTGAGAAGGAGAGGAGCCCTCCATGCTGGACCTGCGGCCCTTGGTCTTGGACACCCCAGCGCCTGGCCCGTGGAACAAGTCCCTGTTGTTTGCAAGCTGCACAGATGATGGTGCCACAGTCCCTCCTGATCCGTGCTTTTGCTTTCTGTGGTTCCAGTTACTGCGGTCAGCCACAGCCCAAAACTAATAAATGGAAATTGCAGGAGTGAGCAACCGGTTTTGTAAATCGCATGCCACTTCGAGTAGTGACTTCCTGTGCCACCCTTCCCTGCTTTCCCCGTGATGTGGATCATCCGTTTGTCCAGCGCATCCGTGCTGTAGATGACACCTTCCTGATGGTCACTTGGCGGGCGGCTCAATGACTAGATCAATGGTCTCAGCGTCACGGTTCTTGCCTACGAGGCTCAGTACTGCCCACGCTTCAGGCGTCTGCTGGGGGATTTGAGGTGTACCCCCTGTGGCTAGGGCAGGACTATTTGTTCAGTTATAGCTGCCTGAATGGACGAAGAGGTGGCCACACCTAGTCAGCCCTTGAAGGATACAGGACAAATTTGGGATTTACCCTAACAGCACCACCAAGAACTTTGAAGCCAAAAAGGGACTTTACCCACCATTCCCTAGTCCACACCCCTGCCACGGAGCACTCCAGAATCCAGTCACCCCAAGGCACGCCCTTCTTGACTTACACACACACTGTCCCCCTTCTGGTGGCAGGAGTTTTACAGAGGGTGGCCTGGGAGGGTGCTTGCCCTAAAGGGTGGGGCCTGATGGAAGCCTTTGCCTTGACCACGGCTGCCCTCCACCAGGAGGCCTCCACTGGGCCAGGGCCCAGCTCCTCTTCCCCTTCCCTCCTCCCTGCCCCACCCTCCCTCTAAAGAGCTCCCCTGTCCCCAAGACTCTTAGCTCTTCTCACTTTTAAGTGGGTGACCCACCCTCTTCCGTCCACCAAACTCCAGTGCAAGCCCTGCCCAGCCAACAGCTCACACTGCTGATGGCCCTGCCCAAGACACCGACCACACTCACCCTGCTGTGCGCTGGGCAGAGAAGGGCTGAGGAGAGCCCTGTATGGGGGAGGAGACCCGCCTCAGCCACCTCGCAGTGTGTCTTCATTTGCTGTTCCCTCTGCCACCTGCAGACCCCCTGCCCAGTCTGAGATCTATTTGCATCCGCTCCTGGCTTCTCCTGACCAGCTGATGGGCCGTGAGACCCCTGCCAGGCCCTCACCGTCCGCGAACCCTGCCTGGTTCGCCTGGGCCCCTGCGGGAATGTTACTCAGCTGCTCCTGTTTATGGTCTTCTTCCTCCACTAGGGGGAGAAAAAAAAAGCGCTGACCCAGATGAGGATCTTCTCTGACTTACTCAACACAGTGATGGGGCACCTGGAGCAGGTGTGTTTCTTTCCTTTTCCCTTATTGTTGTGTTGTAGTTGTTCGTGATGGGATTTGTGGTCACATGTTCACAGATGCAGTGATACTGCTGTATGATTTGGCCATCACCCCTCTGAGCACTCCCCCACCTCCCTCCACCCGTCCCCTGGTCCCTTGCCTCTCTTTCTGGGGTATATATTTATAGAGTGACATAATTCTTATACCTATGAAGAACATTTTTATGCACGTGACAATAGTGTGTACAATGACATTCTTATACAAGCTTGCAGTCTAGCTTGTTTTAACTTAGTTCCAGTGTTTCCCCTACCCCTCCCTTCCTGCCACCCCCTGTTCTCTTTAGATATGTTTGGCAATAGGATAAATGTTAACATGCAGTATAACTTACTCTAATTCAGTCCCCAATATCCTCCCACACCCTCCGTTCTCTTCCCTCTACTGATCCTTCTATTAACAGGTGTATTTTTTAAAAAACATAGTTTTTTAAAAAAATGTATATGTGTATATACATATATATGTAAAGAGAATATCAATTTCATTTATTTTTCCATCTGACTTTTGTTTCTCTGACACTCGGTTGTGTATGTGGTGCTGGGGTTTGAACACGGGTCCTTGTGCAAGCCAGGCAAGTGCTCTACTACTGAGCCCCTGCTCAAGGCCCCTGCCTTGTGGATTTTACCACTAACAATTTATTATAGTTGCTTTATTATTTATTATTTTATCCATCTACCTTATTTCAAATCATTTTCAAAGGAAGTCAAAGACACACACCCTGCTCCACTAAACTTTTTTTTTGTAAAAAGAGAGGGAGAGTGAGAGAGACAGAGAGAACCGATTTTATTTATTATTTTTTCATCTGGGTTTTGTTTCTCCTACACTTCATTGTGTACATGGTGCTGGGATTCAAACCCACATCCTCCCGCATGCCAGGCAAGTACCTTAACCACTGAGCCACTGCTGCAGCCCCAGCGCCCCACTAAACTGTTAAACACGCATCATTTACTATGATTCAAGCTTGGTTTATTTTTTCAGCAAAAAAAAATTCACATACAATGAAATGCACAAAAGTCCCACTGCACACACCTGTGTAACCCAACCCCCCATCAATAAAGAGAAGACTCACCAGCACCCGCCTACCAGTTCCAGGGACCGCCACAAGACTTCCTGACTTCTTCCCACCATAGATGCGCGGTTGTTCATGGACTTCGTGAAACAGGAGCACACATCCATTCTCCTGACAGGTGTCCAGCTGTTTCTGGGTAGCAGCAGTGGGTTCTCCCTGGTTGCCGAGGCGATGCTTTGGTGTGGTTGCACTGCAGTGTTTATGCATGCTCCTGTGACGGATGCTGGAGTCACTTCCATGTGGAGCTCTGCAAGTGAAGTGCTGTGAAGTCTGTGTCCAGGGCTCTGTGTGGACACGTGGTTTCAGTCCTCCTGGAGTGGACACGTGGTTTCAGTCCTCCTGGAGAAGAACTGAGGATCCACACTGTGGGCCACTGCAGACCATGTTTGATGCCATCAGAAATTGCCAGACCCTTTCCCAAAGTGGTGGTAGCATTTCACATTCCTGTAACAATGTAGGAGAGGTCTAGGTACTCCACAATTTTGCTATATCTTGGACTCTTCCATTTATTTATTTGTTTTATTTATTTTTATATTCTTTAACCAATCTGATGGGCATGTGGTAGTATTTGATGGTGGTTTTAATTTGCTTTACTGCTCACGACTACAGAAATCGGACATCTTTTCATGTGTGTATGGGCTATTTGTCTTTTGTTGTAAGTAGACCTGGGTTTAATTCTTTCCCTGATGAATAGGGTTCCTGAAATATTCTAGTCCCCTGCATAGCATACGTAGAGGACTGGCCTTTCTGTGTGTACGAGCTCCTGGTGGCTGCTGTAACAAAACAACACAGACTGGCTGGTTCAAGACAGCACAATGCGGTTCTGCATGCCAGCAGCCAGCACTCCAGGCACCAGCAGCACAACGCTCCTCTGAGATTGGATGCATCCTTCCCTGCCTCTCTCTAGCTCCCTGTGGTGGCTGCTGATCCAAGTGATGTTACTCCAAGCTCAGCCTCTAGCTTCCCATGGCCCGCTCCCCTGTGTCTGTCTTCCCATAGTCTTCACTCTTCTTATAAGGATGCCAACCAGTCATACTGAACAAAAGGCCCACCCTACTCCAGTATGATTGTGCTTTAACTAATTGCAACTGCAGTGACCCTATTTCCAAATAAGACCAGATTGTTAGATAACTAACACCACTGATCCAGCCCCGGTCCTTTAAATTATGGCCAGGCTCCATCCTGAAAGTGGTAGGAATTTTTCAGCACCAATTGGGTATTACAGGTAAGGAGTTCGATCTTTCCACAGCTCAGGAAGTCAAGTAACTTGCCCAAAGTCAGCAGCTGGGAAATGTCCCTGAAAATTTCTGACCTTGCTGGCCACTTTCCCAGGCCCCGGGTCAGTTTTTTAACTTTAAGGCCTCCAGGTGGCGCCATAGAGCAAACGTGGATTCCAGCAACGCACGTTTAAAATGACGTCTTCTGGGGTTCTCAGTAACGTCTCAAACTTGAACGTGCACGGAGATCGTCAGGGGATCTAGTGAAAAGGCAGCTCTCGATCCAGTTTGCCTTGGAGTGCGATTAAGAATTTGCATCTCTAACGCGTTCCCAGAGTGGAGCGTGCTGGGGGACTGAACCCAAGCCCACTGAGCTATGTCCCCAGCCCTTTTCATTTTTTATTTTGAGACAGGGTCTCTGTAGCTTGCTGAGGCTGGAACTTGTGGTGAGGGCCACTGGGCTGGCCTGGTTCCATTTTAAGTAGCAGGGAAATGAACAGCCTGTGCGGTCAGGGCCAGGAACCCCAGGACAGTAAGGGTGGTGTTGACAACAATCGCAGCGCAACCATTGCTGCGTGCTTGCTGCGTGCCAGGCTCTGTGCGCTTGCTCCGCCTCTGCGCGCACGCATGCTTTAGTGCCCAAGGCAGTCCTGCGGGACAGCCCTCTGTGCAGAAACGGGAACAGGTGCAGGCTTGAACCTAGTCCGTTGCTGTGTCCCTTTTTACTAAGCAACAGACAGTATCCATGGGGGACTCAGTCCCTGGCACCTGGACAGGAGGGGGCTCTGGGTGCTGGCTGCAAGGCCAGGGTGGGAGGGGACATTTAGGCACCTGAAAGTGGAGGCACTGCCTCTCTTCCTACTCTCCGTGAGAATCCTCCCTGCCTCCCTCCCTTTCTAAGTCTGAGCTTGTCTATCTTTAATTCCAAGTCTTTCTTTCTAAGACTGAATCCTTCTCTCTCGCAGTCCCTCTAAATCTATCTTAAACCTCTCTACCTTGTCTCTCCCCCCCTTTCCCCTCTTTCTTCCTCTTCCTCCAAACCTCTCTCTCTCTTTTTAAAATCAATTTTATTTACTTTTTCATGGCTTTCATTGCTCTGACATGACACTTGGTTGTGTAACGTGGTGCTGGTGTTCAGACCCCCATCCTTGCACATGCCAGGCAAGTGCTGTAACCACTGAGCCACCGCTCCAGCTCCGTCTGCCCCCTCCCGTTTCCCTGAGTCTCTTTAAATCTCTCTGAGTCTGTCCTTAAACCTCTTCTGATCTCTGTTCAGCATTCTCAGAGTTTCTCTCCGCTGTCCCTCCTCTCTCTTGTCTCTGGCTTTGGCCTTGGATCTGTCCCCACATTGGCTTGTGTTGGCTGGAGTGGGCAGTGTGGTTCCGGGCACAGGCTCATGACTCCTACTCCCTTGATTCAAAACATGCCTCTGCCAAGAACCAGCTGCAGAAATAGACCCAACCTCCCTGCCCCTCAGCCTCTTGACTGTCAGGAGCCTCCCTCCTGAGGTTGCTGTCAGGACAGGGAAGAGGAGGCACGCAGGGAACGCAGTGAGGTGTCTGGCTCTGGCTAAGTGGTAGCTGTTGTCATCATCGTCATTATTATTATTACTAACAAAAGGGAACCCACGGCCAGCCTCTCTGCAGCCAGCAATTAGATGCTTATCTGCTCTGTGGAATGCATGAGGAGGACCCTCCCGCCAATGAAATTGGGGCCACTCCCTGACCTGGGTTTCCATCCAGGACCAACCATCCCAAGAGGGAGGGCACTGGTGGAGGATGCACCAGGACTTTCTGAGCCACACCCGTGGACACGGTTGGCCCTTCCTCGGAGACTGTGAGGTCCTGAGCCCATGCCGGGCATTTCAGAGGGACAAGCAATCAACCGAGAGTCAGATTAGGTTGAGTATTTGACAAGTCAGGGATATAAAATAGCACCCATGGGTGGCCTCAGAGCGAAGAATCCAAAACATATGCAGCGGGGCTGGAGCGGTGGATCAGCAGTTATGGTGCTTGCCTTGCATGCGTGAGTACGTGGGTTCAAATCCCAGCACCACGCACACAATGAAGTGTCGGAGCATCGGAAGTCCACGAAAAACTAAATAAAATTGATTCTGTCTTTCTCTCTCTCTCACTGTCCCTCTCTCTTTCTTAAAACAAAAACAAAAACAAAAACAAGAAAACATATGCAGAGTCCCACATCAACAGATGGTATAGGTTGACAATTTGACAAGCTTAGTTTTTCACTCCCCTCACACCTTAGCTAAAGAGATTAAGTACCATATACATTGTTAAATGTTATCATCTTTGGTTTGTACAGATTTTTCTTTTTCTTTTTTATTTTCTTTTTTTTTTTTTTTTTTTGGTGCTGGGGCTCAAACCCAGTGCCTCATACTTACTAGGCAAACGCTCCACCACTGAGCTGTACCTCAGCCCCAGAATCCCTCCTTTATCTTCTCTTCCTTCCTGCCTTCCTTCCCTCCGTCGTTCCTCTTGGTCAGCCTCCCTGTAGGCTTACAAAATGTGCATTGTGGTTCTGATACTTGTGTAGTTTTAATTTACGTAATTGGCACCGGATGATAGCTGGCATTCTGTCCTAAGCTGCTTTTTGGCTGGCACGATGTTCTCAAGACCATCCACATTGCTGTGTGTTCAGATACCTGCTCGCTGCATCTCACTGCTGCCTAGGAGCTCCTGGTGACCTCCCCTGTGTACACTCCACTGTCCTTCTAGTGTTGGACACATGGTGGCTTCCAACTTCTGGCCACCACAAAGAGCACGGAGAGGCACAGGCTCATACGTGTCCCCTTGTGGGTGTGTAAGAATTTCTACGGGATGCGTATCTGGGAGAGAAATTGCTGAGTCACAGGGCATGTGATTACTCGACTTGGTGAAGAGGTGAGACCCACCCTTCAGAACTGGTGGCACCGCACCAGTGGCACTTGAACGTTTAAGCTCTGTGCCTCCCTGGCAATACCGTCCTCTCCTCAGCCCAGCTGGGGTAAAGTGATATCTCATCGTTGCTTCAACTTGAGTTTTGCTGCTCATGAGTGACTTTGAGCATCTCCGACTTTATTGACTTATGGAGTTCTGGCCCTTTCGATGCTTTACCTGCGTTCCCATAAGGACATCCGTTCTCTTTTCTTATTAACCCACAGGTGCTTCTTACCTATTATAGGCATTTGTCCTTTGTCTATTTTGTTATCACAAATAACTTACACCTTTCTGAAAATGCCTATTAATTGTCTGTTTTACCGTCCTTTAAACCAAAATTCTTAATTTTGGTATAATCAAACTCACTGATGAGTTATCTTCTGATTTGTGCTTTTGAAGTCTTGAGAGCTCACCCTATCTTAGAGATCCACAGGTATTTGCCTTGATTTTCTTCTCCTCAGTCTTTAAGTCGATCCTGAACCAAGTGATCTTTAATAGAGCTGAGCTCCACCGTGGGGTGTGATGTCAGAAAAATCTAGATTTGTTTTTCTGTGCACAGTAAATCGCTTTTTCCCCACACCATTCACTAAGCCTGTCCCTTCGTTCATTTGGGAGTGTCGTATGTTAATTCTCTGAATGTGGTGTCCCGTGAGTCTCTGTCTGAGCTGGCTTTTCTGTCTCCCTGGCCCACGCGTCTGTTCTTGCATGAACCCCCCCTTTGTGTTGAACACTTGCTCTGTTTTGCAGTGTGTCTTAATATCTAGTAGGGCAAGAAGCTTATTTCTTGCACCACAGCAGCCCAATCTTCTCCCCATTTACATCACCGTACAGGAAATGCACAGATCCTCTCCACCCTTAATAGGAACTATTTACAGACTTCTGTCCGCTCCTAGCACTGGAGCTGGCTTCTGTGTGGGAAAAGACACATCCTCATCCAGGAAGGGAACGTCAAGTCTTCCCAGGAAAATCTGCACGATGCCTCAGCTCTGCTTTCCATTTCTAGAAACGTCATTTCCCTTCTGCTGATGCAGAGGACCATGCCCTCTGAAACAGCATATAGACTCCAACAGTGGTGTCCCAGTTGCTGGAGATTTTTCTGTGCATGGTCCAAGCCCAGAGGGCAGAAAACCGTGCACACGTGGATCATTAAGGAATCATCAGGAGTGTGAGCTGTTTTGGCTTCTGGCAATCCCATGTTCATCCTGTGGCTTTTATTCTCACAGTGTAAGGCAGCTGCCTGGCCTCTGGGCACCTACCTTCCAGGTGAGAAGAGAGGGAAAGGTCCAAACACTACCTTCTCCCTTTTATCAGAATGACAAAAAATTCTCAGGAAACCCAAGCCAGTAGGTTTCAGTTTATATCTTATTGCTTAGAACTGTAAAGCACAAGGCACCTAGATACAACCAGGTCATGTACCCGAGCAATAGCTGGGCTTCCCTGATGGAGCAATGGGGGAGAATCGGGCTAAGCAGGTCTCAGGTGCGCCTAGCTTGCTTCATGCATCAGACACGGTCGCCACCCACCAACCTCTCCCTCTGGTCTGCACACCTTTCTTTGATCTTCTGCTCACCCCTGAACCCAAACTTCAGATAAAATGCATCCAGACCCTGCCATTTGCAAGACGCAGTGTGGCGGGTGACTGCTGCATCTTCTTCGGAAGGAGGAGAATCAGCTCACCACGTCTCCCGAGTTCCTTACACCTGTGGTTGTGGTAAAGGCTCCCTCAGCACATCACTTTTATAACTCCTAAAAAACCAGAAACTAGTTGGGTGCGGTAGTGCACACCTGTAATCCCAGCAACTTAAAAGGCTGAGGCAGGGGATCTCAAGTTCAAGGTCAGCCTCAGCAACTTAGCAAGACACTGTCTCAAAATAAAAATAAATAAATAAATAGATAGATAGATAAAAAGGGCTGGGGATGTGGTTCAGTGGTTAAATGCCCCTGGGTTCAATCCCCTATACTAAACAACCAAACAAAAAACCCAGAAACTATCCAAATGCCTATGCATAGGAAAGGTGGACACAGTAGCGTGCTTGGCCCCAAAGAGAATTCAACATATTTACAACTATCAAGAAAAATCCAAATGAGGCACCGACACATAATGCTGAGCAAAGGAAGTCAAACATGAAATAGTGCTCTGTATGGTCTGATTTATATATATATGAGACAGGGGCAGTGAGAAAGAGAGAGAGAGAGAGAAAAGCAACTTTATTTAGTTTTTCATGTGGCCTTACTCCGAGACTTTGTTGTGTGCGTGGTGCTGGAGTTTGAACCCGCGTATTCGCGCATGCAAGGCAAGCGCCATAACCGCTGAGCCACCGCTCCAGCCCCTGATTTATATTTTTATAAATCTATGTGATACATATAAATTTATATTTGTTTATACATAGTTCATAAATGGGCAAAATGAATATATATATATATATATGATGGCAGAGGTCCCAAAAGCGCTACACTTGGGAGCGGGGCGGCTGCGGGGGAGCTGGTCGTGTATTGTTGCTCCGCCTGGGAGCTGTTACGCGGGCTGTGTGCCGTTTTGTCTAAACTCACTGGAGTTCGTGAAACTTAGGTGTGCAGTTCCGTAACCTTCAATGAAAAGCTAATTTAAAAACACTGCTGGAAGAGCAAGGAGGCCGGTGCCTCTGCTTCCCTACCCAACGTCCCTCCTTCTCTCGGTCTTTGATAAGATCGTCCGGATTCTACTCACCGAAGGGCGCTTAATGTTAAAGGGGAGGTTCTGTTGTCAATCTCGGAAGATAAGTCCTGATTGGTCCAAATCAAGCATTGCTGCCACGCCTCTAGCCTGTAATTGGTTTAGCGAAGAGCATGTGACCCAATTCTGGCCAATGACAATGAAGACAATTCTGCAGGCGTGGATTCTGGGATGTGCAACCTCTCAGAGAGAGGGGGCCCTAATGGACCACCCCTGACCGTGAAGCTGAGGACCCTCAAGAGGCGGAGGCAGATGGGGCTGGAGCCCTGACCTGTCTCTGGAGCTGCCTTGCCTGGCCTGGGTTGCGGGTGAAACCTGAGCAGTTGAGGCCGTGAGTCTCTGCTTGTTGCCAGAGATGTCCTCTTTTAAAGTTCTGCTCTGTCTTCAGTTCGGTGTTTTGGGGTCACCTGGAATCCCATCAGTTCTCTTCGTCCCTAGCTTTGCACCACACCAAGGTCTCACTCTTGCTTGTGGAGAGCTGCTGGAGCCCGGCCAACTTCACATCTGTCACAGCACACTAAATGGTAGGTAATTGCTAGGTTGGTGACCCCTGAGATGGAAAGATGGCACATTCACCCGGTCGATGTCCCCAACCCTGGCAGCACAACTTTGGTTGCTGCGAGGGCCCGTAAATGGGACTACAGGCACATGCTTGGCCCCCCAACCACGTCTTTCACCCTTGTCCTTGTTTTCAAAGACTACACCCCATGACAGCAAAATACCAGAAGCTGGTTTTCCCAGCTTCTCTAGAGCTTGCGGAATGGGACCCTCCTCAGGGTCCTTGAGATCCAAGGGTAAGTTGAGGGTGTGGGGAGATGATTTTGGGAGAGATTTTTCTTTCTTAAGGAAAAGAACTCTGCCAAGAGAACCTCTCCTGCCTGCATTTTGTCACTGTGGTTGTGATGCCTGAAGCTGTGAGCCATTTGACAACTAGGAGATCACAAACCTTGCAGGAGAAAGCTGAGGCGATTTCTCTCTGCTAGAATATAAGCTTAAGAGGGCAGGGGTTTTACAGTCTGTTGTTAGTCTATTCCAAGGCTTCAGCGTGTGAGCCCATGGGGGACATTAAAGACCCAAACTCTAATGAGTATGAGACTGCGTATTGCCAGCCTGGGGAGGGAGGAAAGCTCAACGTTCGAGGTCTGATTTCTACTAAATGCATATTGCTTTTAAAGCAGTGTAAAGTAAAGTAAATAGAATCATTGTAAATTGGGGAACAAGGTGTCATTCCTAGGTGCCCTCACTCACCCTCCTCCACCATCCCTGATCCCAGCACCCTCCCCTGTCCTCCCTCTCTGGTCCAGTTTTACCCATATCACTCACATCACTATTGTAGCATGTATGTATTAGCGATCCCTTCATTGTCTGCCTTCTGCTCCTGGAAACTCCACGAGATAGGATTTTTTTAAATCTGTTTTTAATCTGTTGCATATTCCCAGCCCCTAGCATGTGGAACCAGTTTGGGCAGGAAAAAAAAAAAAGTAGCCCTGGATCGATATGTATGAAGAAAATGAGAAGCAGCAGTGGTGACTGTTGCCTGAGAGCAGTGGCCTCGTAGAGCCAGAGCAGCAGCTGGAGGGAGAAGCAACTGTTCACAGCCACCTGGCACAGGAGGAGCCCAATTCTCCTCTTTGGGGTCTAAATTTGGGTCCTCCTGCTGCAGAGGAGGATGGAGCCCGGACTTGAGGATATTCGAATGCGCTGGGGAGCACGAATGGTCATTCTGGGAATTGTTCTCAGGGTCCCACTGCGAGACAGGACCAGTGCACTGTTGGGAGAGGGGATCCTGATGCCCGGAGGAGAGGTGGGGGCTGGAGAGAGTCTCGTGCTCAGCACTCTTGGGAAGAAAGGGGGTCTGGAAGGAGGGTCGCGGAGTCCCTGCAGCAGGCGGCCGATGCCCCTATTCCCAGGGGACTCAGGAGTTGGACTTGATGGTGTCCTGGATCCACTTGGTGAAGTGGCACAGGTTGGTGTAGACGCCTGGTCTGTTGGGCTGGGCACAGGGGTAATCTCCCCAGGACACGAGGCCGTGCAGGGCACCATTGCACACCACCGGCCCCCCGGAATCACCCTGCGGGGGCAGAAAAGAAGGAAGAGATGAGGCCAGGTTTCATGAGGGAGCCTTAAGAGACCCAGAGCCACACAGATGGAGAGGACCAGGGCAGCAAGGGAGAGATGTACACAGGTGGAGGGGGACAAAAGGGGACACAGAGGCAGACTGCTATGAATATTTTGCTCCAAGTCCAGCTCTTAGAAATCCCTCTGGTCCCTGTCTAGCTCATCTTCCTGCTTCCTGTTTGTCCAGACCTCCATTCCCTGGGGTCCTGGACCCTTCCTCTCAGCCGCTTGACTCTGCCTCCGGGTCTCCTGTCTCCCTGTTGGGTCTCTCTGTCTCCTTGTCTCACTCCCTTTCCAGCCCTCACCAGCCTGGCTTCTCCTTTCTCCCTTCACGCCTCACTTGTCCTTGACACCAATCCATCCCATGCTTAGATCTCAATTTTGCAAAAGCACAGCTCTCCGCCCTTGGACCCAGACTTCCCAGTCTGGGTGCTGGTGACTTGCAGGGCTGGGTCCTTCTGGGGTGCAGGGCTGGCCTGTGCAGGGTAGGATATTCAGCAGCAGCCCTGGGTTCCACCCCACCAGATGCCAGTAACATCCTTCCTCCCCATGATTGTGACAAACACAAATGTCTCCTGGCATTGCCACATGTTCCCTGGGGGACAGAGTCACCCCCACTGGAGAGCCACTCCCTTGAATTAACTTCCCTGTAATTATCTGCCTATGACACTTGCTGCTCCTCACTCTTTCTTATGTTTAGGCAAAATCTGAAAAGCCGGCCCGTCCTGGGGTGGGTTATCAGATGCCTGTAGCCTGGCTTCGTGGCCCGCTAGCAGGGAGGCACGGCTCAGGGCTGGCGAGCCTGGACACCTGCCCCTCAGAAGTCCACTTTCCAGTGCTCTGCTTTCTCAGTTTTTGTTTAAATCCCTGCACAGATCTTTTCAAGAGGCCGTTAGTTAACTGCTCCCATCCTTGGCTCCTTGTCCGTAAAATAAGCCTAATGATAATGGTTCAGTGAGAGGATTCATGGACGCGTGCAAACAACCGAAAGCAGTGATTAGTCAGCTGCTGTCGCCATTACATGATTAGTATTAATCTTGTGGTTTGTTATTATTTCTGGCTTTGTAGCATTCAGTGGTCACACTCAAACCACACACCCCGAGGTCTGGGAAAACAAAATATGTGCTTGGCTGAGAAGGGCTCCGAGGTTTGAGGTACTGGATTCACGCGGGGTGAGCTTTCTCATTCTGGTAACCCCCTCCCCGACCCCACACCTGGATACATAGCGCATTAAGTGGGGACAGCTGAATCTGGAAGACCCGGAAGGTGGGTGATCACTGGGCCTGCAGAACCAGGGGCCTGCCTGGGTCCACAGCTCACCAACCACCCAAGTGCCAATGACATGCCCTCCGGTGGCTGCAGCACCTTAGGAAGCCTGAATATGGGAGGGTGCTCCTCATTTCTGCCTTCCTCAATAGCCAAAGCTTCTGTGAGAATGTAGGCAAGCTTTGGGTTAGCAACGGAGAAATATTTGCTGAAGGCAGCCCCTGCCCCCTCCTGGGTGCGACTCCCCATCTCCCTCCCCTGGAAACACGGGTTTCTTTCCTGCTTTGAATCAGCCCACCCCCTCCCTGCCCCAGGGCCCTTGAACATGCCTTTTCTGTCCCCGTAACCTTTATGTGTCTGGCTTCCTGGTATCCGTCTCTGCTCACATGCCACCTCTCCAAGGGAGTCCTCCTGACCGCCACTTTGAATACTGCCTGTTATTTGCTATCATAACCCCACGTTTTATTTTCTGGTTAACTATTAAGGTCTCTGAAATGACCTTACTTTTGCTATTTCTTTATCAAAGGAATAATTTTTCATTTTTTTAAAACCTTTTTGCTCCTCCAACCCTCCCAACAACTCTGTAGCCCATGCCCTGTTTTAAAAGTTCTCTTTTCAAAGTACCTACAACAACTTTTCTCTTTTTCTTCCTCAAGACATTTACTAGCATTTGTTGAAAAACTTATCTTCTATGTTTTGTTGGAACCAAACACTTAACTGAACACTTTGGCCTGAAAAGTGCCAAAACAGACGGAACAATGATGACTGTTATGTGCCGGTCCCCCCACCTTGATGTGGACTCTTGATGCCGTGCCCCACCTGCCCAACTCAGCGGCCTTGATCACTCCTTCTAGACCTGTGCTTGCCTAGCCTCTAGCCTGACACAGCTGTTGAACATCTAAAACTCGCCTGCTGAACTATGTGCTGTGGAAAATACACATTGACCTTCAAAAACACAATGTGAAAGGAGATAAAAAGGATGTAAAGTATGTCATACACATTCGTTTCATATCAATGACATTGTGAAATGATGTTGTTTGGGATGTGTTTAAATAAAATGGTATTGATGGTAACTTCACCTGTTTCTGTTTTACTTTTTAAAGTGTGGCTTCTGGAAAATCTAAAATGCCATGTGTGGGCTCCTGTTAATATTCTGTTGGAAGGCACTGTTTCCGAAGGCGAGCTCTGGAGGACAGGGCATCACTGGACCCCAGCACTTAGCAAGGCTCCAGGTGACAGAGTTGGCACTCTCTGAGTAGCTGGTGAATAAATGAGGAAGTCCCTGACACTCACCTGGCAGGAGTCTCTGCCCACCTCGTCACCAGCACAGAACATGGTTTGGTCTATCTGTCCAGGGTAGGCGTTCTTGCACCTTTCATCACTGAGCACGGTGATGTTCAGGCACTGGAGGACCCTGGGGAAGTCATCTGTCAAACAGGAACTCGGTGAGACGTGGAGAAAGACAGGAGGGGCAGAAATCAGCAGGTATTAAGAGGAAGCCAGGCACTCACGTTGTTGGCTGCTGGTTGTCCCCCAGCCAGACACCATGCACCTGGTCCCTGCAGGTGGACAGGTGGTGGAGATGTTGATGGGCTGGACTGAGTGCGAGGAACGGACTTTTTTGTTTAGTTTGATGAGCATGAGGTCGTTGGAGTGGCCAGGGTGGGAGTAGCCAGGGTGGGGGATGGATCTGACTCCCTGGAACATCTGCTGCCCAGATTCATAGACAGGGGACATGGAATGGTGGCCGAGACGGACTCTGAAAACTCTGGGGAAGATGATGCAGATCACCACCAGCTCTGATCTGTGTCCCCTTATCCAATGCCAATTATAACCTGGACCATTCCTAACCCAGCTCCACCCCCATCCTCAACCCTATCCCCAACACCATTCCCAGCTCCATCTGTCCCCCATCCATGCCTACCCTCACCCCACCACAACCCCAGACCTACTCCTGTCCTATCCCCAACCTGAGCCTTTCCCCACCCAGAAATCATCAGCCTGCATTCCCAGCCCCAAATCCAACCATCCTCAGCTCTGTACTCTAATGCCAACTTCATCCCTGACTCTACACCTATTCCAACCCCAAACCCATCTCAGCTCCATCTTTCTTTCCACCAAATCCCAATACCCACCTAAGCCCAGTTCTAGAGTTAGCCTTAATTGTAGCTACCCCCAACTCCAAATCCAGCCATCTGCGATCTCCTTCCTAACTCTAAGCCCAACCCATCTTCAGCCCACTTCTATTACCAGTCCCAATCCTACCTTGGTCCCATCCCAACTTCATCTTCCTCTCATCCCACCCCAGTTCAAAAGGCAATCCTAGTCCCTTCTCCATTCCACACACACACACACACACACACACACACACACACACACTCCTAACTCCAAATCCAACCCATCCCTAACTCCCATCCCCAGCACAGTTCTCTCCCCAGAGTAACCTCATTTCCACCCGGTTGTCCCCAACGCTGTCCTGAATCCCATGGCCGGCTGGACCTACCTCCTCCTGCTCCCTCACCCGGACCCTTTCCCTCACCTCTGCCCAGCCCTCCTCTGCTGCCCCACTCACGGCTTCCTGCAGTGGGCGGCGGTGAGCAGCCACTGCGGGTTCACCAGCACCGCCCCGCAGTACAGCTGGTTGGGCCCCCGCAGCAGGGCGCCCTGCCAAGGCTGGGCGTCCTTCTTGCAGTCGGAACCGTTCACTATGCGGCTGCTGCTGTCATCAGACCTCGAGCCCTCCTCTTCCCCGCCTGCAAGGACCCGGTCGCTCCCAGAGGGCCGGGTGGCGGCCGAGGGGTTGTCGCAGGAAACATCGTTTGCTAGAATAGGATCTGAGGGCAGAACGTGGGGGAGAGCGGGCCTCAGAGGCGGGGTTTGGGCTTGGGGGCTGGAGCTGGGGTTGAACTCCAGGGGTAGGGCCCGTCAGGGACGACAACTGGGGCCCAGACCTCAGAGTTTAGGGGCGGGGTCAGGGCTCCGGAAATGTACCTACTTACCCCCAGGGACAGAGCCCAGGCTCCTGCCCAGGACTTGATGGACCCTGGACCTCAACAATTCCAGGGATTAGCTAGAGCTCAGTGAGTGGGACCAGAGGAGGGTAAAATCAGGTTCAGGAGCCCTGGACAACCTCAAGGCACAGTCTGGGCAGTCCCAGGGAAGACCTGGGATTTGGAAGGGGACCTAGTCTCAAGAGAGGGGTTAGGGGACTGGAGCGGTGGCTCTGCGGTTTCAGCGCTTGCCTGGCAAGCACGAGGACCTGGGTTCAAACCCCAGCACCACGTACACAGCTAAGTGTTGGAGCAACTAAGGCCATGTGAAAAACTAAAGTTGTTCCTCTCTTAAAAAAAAGGGGGGGGGTTAGGCCTCAGCGAGTGGGGTCCCAGTCGGAGGCAGCGGAGTCTGAGATGATGGAGGGACCGACTTGGGCAGAGATAAGCCAGGATAACTTGGGGTAAATGGTTCTAAAAGAAGCCCGGACTTGGGAAGGGGACACCGGGTCTGGACTCCAGGAGCCTCCTGCAGCCCAGTGGGCGGAGCCTATCTAAAAGGGGTGGGCTACAGAGGCGGAGCCTGACTGGGGGACACAGCCCAAGTGGGCTCTGATTGGGGAACCCCGCCTACGGGAGGCGTGGTTGAGGAAAAGGGGTGGAGTCGAACAGAGCAGGACGAGGAAAAGGGCTCCGCGGGTGGAGGAGCAGAGCTGGCTGGCTTTCCGACTTCTCAGAAATAAAAGTGCCGTTTGAATCATCCGCCCAATACCCTCCTCCAGCACAGACCCACTGACACCACGGACACCTGCTGCGTCATTGGTTCCCACAGACCAGTCGCTGGTTTGCATTCTTGCTGATGCCACGGAGAAATGAAGCCTGGGCATCACCTGCGTCACAAGCGTACTCCAGGAAGCACGCACACAGCTGTGGTCACAGCCCAGCACATGTGTAGTTGTGCGGAGGATACCAGAGTCTCCACAGGCACGGCTGACGCACAGCTATCTGGTGGCACACTGTCCCCAGGTAAACGCGTGGGGGCAGACGGTGTGAGCACCGTCATCCAGCCTCTCAGGGATATGCACACTTGCCGTGCAGGCATGGATTGGAGACTGCCACACACACGTGCATGCTGACACGGGCACAAGGTTATTAGGCTCAGTAGATGTTTGCACGCCCATACTCAGAATGGCACGGTGTAAGTAAGCCATCTGTATTCACCTTCCCATCGCCACCTTCTCATAGTGACCGCGGCTTCTGCACCCCAGATACACACATAGCTGCACCATCGCATATAAAGCAGTATGCTCACAGATTCACACAAACACACAGTCACCTCCATGGGCCCCAGCTACGCGACACAACCACACTAGTGGCTACCTGCAAGCATATTGCCACACATTTTCATGGAGACTACCACTTTTGTGGCATGTAATCTCACAACACAGGGACAAGTACACAGGGACCGGAACCCTAGAAACCTGAGGTCATACAAAGCGAAGCAGCAGTACAGGGCTGAGCATACAGTGGCATGCACGGCCCCACACACATTCACCCACCAGGTTGTAAAGCCACACGCAATCTTAAATGCACGCGCACACTCACACAGCCGCACATGGTCACCGGGTAAGTGAAATGTTACCATGCACAGGCACCTGAGTGAGTGCACTATAAATGCAGAGCCACAAATACACTCTGGGTCCATAGCCAGTCTCACAGTCCCCAGAAGACAAGCTCTCCAGTTTCACATAGACAGCCACCCAGAGTCCCAGGCACACAAACTTGGGGTCCTGTTTACCTGTGATACCCAGAATGATGGTTGTGATCAGGGCACCCAGCTTCCACATCCAGCCGGGTCCTGCTGTAGCCATGGCCTGCGCACCTGGTGGGAGTAGAGGATAGGCAGGAGCAGGTGACTCTGGGAGCCCTTAAACCACTTTCCCTCCCTTTCCTGCCCCACTTCCGGGGCAGAGGGAGACCGCGAGGTATTGCCCCACCATCAGAGACAAGAGGAGACCCAGAGACCTGGAGTTCAGGACAGAAGATGCCCAGCACCCTTCAGTCCCCACGAGGAGGGAGGACAGAGAGAGAGAGCGCGCGCGCGTACCTTGAAGGCCAGAGCCAGGCAAGGGGTCGCCGAGCCCCCCTCCCCAGACCTCACCTGCTGCTCTTCCCCCGTCCCCGGGCGGAGGGTGGGGGACCCGCTCGCAGCTCAGCCGCAGACCTCGAGCCGCGCTGCCTTCCTGCCGCCGCCTCCTCCTGGGTTCGGGCACCGTGCTCCGGTTATAACCGCCCACTGGTCCCTGGGGCGCATTCCCCGGTAGTGAGGCGCCCTGCCGGTCGGGCCTCCGCAGTCGCTCCTCCTGCCTCCCCTCATCTCCGCCTCCGGAGCACCCCCCCACCCAGTCCCGGGAGCCACTCCCTCCCGCCCTGGCCCCAGGATGGGGAGGGTCTCCGGAGGTCTGGCGGGTCCCTCCCCTGCCTCCCCCAGTCTCGGGACCTGGCAGCTCACCAGCTCGGGAGGTCTTGCTTCTTCCAGAGCCGTCACTCACTCAGTCTTTCTGCCTTCGTTCCCAAACTTCCCTCTCTCAACTGAGTTTTTTCTTTTCGCCACTGAACCCTCCTGATTTTAGTGCCTACTGAGTCAGCCTTTTCTCCCCTACCCTGCTCCTTCTTAGGATCCCTGTTCCTCGTCCTGTGTCTCAGTGTCTCAAGTGTTTCTTTGTCTCTGTCCCTACCTCTGTCGCTCCGTGTCCCTGTGTCTTGCTGTTTACCTGTGCTCTGTGATTCTGCTTTTGCACTGCTTTTGAATGTTATGCTTGCCAAATCTACCTTACATTTCTCAAGCCTTTCATTTTTCTTTATTTCCTTTCTGCTCTGTGATCTTACAACTCTTTTGCGGCATAACCGTGGTGCAATAAACTGTGGACCTTTGGAGTGTACCATTGGTTGAGTTCCCATGCACATGCGTGTGCACACACACACTACACAGCAGTGAACATATTCCCCTTTCCTTGGGTCCTTTTCTGTGATCCTCTGTTACTCTCTTTCTCCGCACCTGCTGTCTTTGTATCCTTCCCTCTCCATCTCTGCCTCCCTTTTCTCTGTGACTGATTCTTAGTCTCTGTGTGCCAGCCCCCCTTTTTTTCTCTCTCTCTCTGTATCACTGACTGAGTATTGGTCTCAGTCTCCTTCATTCTGTATTTTGGGTGGGGAGACCCAGGTCACTGTGCAGAGGAACCCCTCAGCCCCTCAACCTGGGGCCCAGGCCATGGAGCAGAAAAAGGCAAACTCAGCCTGAGGCACCGTGCAGGTGCCTTGGCCCGGATAGCGACTGGCATAGCCAGGCGTGGGTGACAGGGTTGGGCAGGGCTGCATGTTAATTGGAAAAAAGGCCAAGAGCCAGGATAGGGGATGGGTGGTGCCTGGCCCTTTGGGAAATGGGGCATTGGGTGGGGAGCCTGAACCGTGGCTTCTCCCTGCCCAGTCCTGGCATGCGGGGTCACCTCTCCTGACCTCTTCTCTGTTTGGGCTCCTCCTCCTGCCTGCCCCCAACTCTATGTACAGGTCCCTGTCCCCACCAGAAGGAAAGAGTCAAATGGATCTGCCATGTGCCAATCACAGATCTGTCCTGAGCAAAATGACAAACTTGCTTGCGCTGCGCTCCCTGGGCTGTCACACCTGAGGGCAGGGACGTGGCTTCTGTAACCCAGCACCTATGAAATAAGAGGTTTCAGAGCCCTAAGGCTGGCAGTAGTGCACAGGGGGAAATAACCCAAAACTACTACAGCCCATTCTGAGGCTTATTTTGATTGTGGGAATTGATATTTCATACATTAGAGTGACGCAGCTAGCTACCCACTTCTCCACTCCCCACTTCTAAGTCTTTTTTTTTTTTAAGAGAGAGACACAGTGAGAGAGACAGAGAAAGAGAGGAACAACTTTATTGAGGTTTTCACATGGCCTTAGTTGCTCCAACACTCAGTTGTGTACATGGTGCTGGGGTTTGAACCCGGGTCCTCGTGCTTGCCAGGCAAGCGCCGAAACAGCTGAGCCACCGCTCCAGCCCCTGTAAGTCTTTTAAGTTCATCTTGTGAACATAGTAATTCTAGATATATCTTAACAGTCACTTTTCTGGAGTCTTTATAATAATGTTCGGTCCCTTTTATAAACTAAGTTAATTCAAACCTTCAAACATTTTAAACCACATTTCTAAAACCTGCAGATTCAATATCTTCTAAAAGTCCTTTAGTTT
The DNA here is from genome assembly GCA_004027875.1 of Aplodontia rufa. NCBI lineage: Eukaryota > Metazoa > Chordata > Mammalia > Rodentia > Aplodontiidae > Aplodontia > Aplodontia rufa. The sequence continues at coordinate 69,392 of PVKS010001227.1, forward strand.
TTAAACCAAATGTCAAGCATTTCAGCAAGTTTGTGGATCTAAGTGTATTCCATTTATAAATATGATCAACATGGCATTTTTCCAAAAATACCAATACCAGATATAAACTTGGTACCTTAAAGATCATAGATCAATGAATGGCATGTTTTAAGCTAAAGTCACAAAGCTTCCCCATGGAAGGAAAAACTCACTTAGACAAAAAAGTGCTTTAAATACCAAATGTTCTGAGGTTCTGCTTCAAAACTAAGTCATGCTAAGCGGTGGGCTTTCAACCCTCCTCTGCTTGATTCTAAAGCATGTCAGAATTAAAGCTTCCGTGTAGGAACCCAGGCCATGGCATCAGCCTGTCGACATCTAAATACTGGTGTGGCCGTCTACCAGCTGTGAGACTTTAGCCACATGGACCCTCTCTATGCCTCAGTTTCCCTATCTGTAAATGGGAGCAATGACAGTACCTTGGAATAGTGCCTGGCACATGCTACTTCTGTTCATGCAGGCCTTCGGTATTCTTGTCATCCTTTGCGGAAGAAGCTTCCTTCTCCATTAACTGAAGCTGACTTTGGTCTGGTGATCCCAGTGAGTTTGCTATTCCTAACTCCTAACAAAGGGTTTCATGCTCCGTCTTCTCACCAAAGCCAACCACCTCCTCCTGTCCTGGCTGCTTGATGAAGTCACTGTTCTTTGGTTGTGTGTGTGTGTGTGTGTGTGTGTGTGAGAGAGAGAGAGAGACTGGGGCTGGGAATCAGGTCCTTACGCATGCTAGGCAGGCTCTACCACTGGGCCACATTCCTGGCCCTTTTTGTTTTATCTTGAGACCCCGCTGAGTTGCGCAGCCTGGCCCTGAACTTGCAACCTTCCAGGCTCCATCATCTGAGCAGTTGGGATTATGGGTGTGTGTGTCACTATGCTTGGCTGGTTCTTTGGTTCTTAAAGCAAAGATTTGAAGTTTTTCTAATGCTCAGATCTGACCTTTTTCTCCAAGCCCTCATGATCAAGTCCAAGTTCCTCTGCTTACACTCAATGGCATCCTCTTCCTTGGACCTACATTTCCTGAAAAATCATCCCCTTCTCTGCCTCAAGCCCCAGGCTCTGCCATGCAGGATGGTTCTCGGGTGCCCACACCCCCAGGGCTTGTCTACAGTGTTCCTGTATAAGGCACCCACCCACCCTGCTTTCTACTTGTGGCAAACTCACATCCAGTCGCCTTTCTCCTGCCGCAGCTCAGCCCCATCTTCTCTCCCTGTACCATCACCCCAAGCTCCTCCCTGGCCCTTGGCTGGAGTCTCTCTCCTTGGGTCCAGCCTACATATGGCCCCAGCGCTTCTCACTCACAACCCTTCTATGGCTCCCCATTACCCTTAGGAAAAAGTCCCAGATTTTCCAGCTGGTGTCTGAGGTCCTTTGGAATCTGGTCTCTGTCAGCCTTTCCCATTTTATCTCCTATCACTCCCACCCACACACAGGGGTTCCCCAATCCTCTTGGCTCCCTGCTTTTGCTGCTACAAAGAGGAGTTTAGGAGAGAACCACCCCCGAGGACGAGTTAAGGGTAGCTTCCTGGAGACAGCTGAAGTCAAATTGGGTTATAAAGGAGAACTGAGAAAATTTGGACTTCCGAGAGGCAGTAGTGGAATAAAAGCCAAAAGCACATTAGTAATAAAATCCATCCTTTATTGAGCACGTGGTGGGCCAGGCGCCATTCTACATATTTCATGTTTTGCAACCTCATCTCCTCCGAAGAGCCCCTGCCCTATGCGGAACACACTGTAGTTATCCTAGTTTCTCAGATGAGAAAATTCACTCTGTGGAGGAAGGCACTTCCCGAGGGTACCCATAGAGCAGGTGACGGAGCTGGGAGTCCTTCTCAGCAATTTCCAGCATTGGGACCAACCACTCTGTCTGTGAGAAGGACAAGCCCAGGGAGAATGAGGTGGGGAGAGAGGCGGGGAAGGGGTCTGGGCTTTTAGTAGCGGGGGTAGCCTGCAGCCCTGTCCTCACTCTCCCAGCCCAGTGGTGCAAGCGTGGAGCTGGAGCGGAATCAGGGAGAATCTGTACTCTCGCATCCGGGGCCTTTACCAAGCAACAAGGGTCACACGGGGAGGGAAGGCACGGTCATGGGGAGAGAGATTCTGGAGCCAGCCAGTAGGGTTATAGGCAAGAGTTAATGTCACAAGTCAGGGTCACTTGGCTTGAATGGTTTTTCGGATCCACTGGGTATATCTGCAGACATCAGTGTAGACTCCTGGCTTCTCCTTCGATCCACAGGGGACGTTACCCCATGACACCAGGCCTCGGAGGCGGTCACCACATACTAGTGGGCCCCCAGAATCCCCCTGTGGGAAGAAGGGAGGAAGTCAGATACAGGAACTGAGGGGGAGGGAGAGAGAGGAGATAGAGACAAAGAGAGTGAGTGACAGAAAGAGAGACAGAAGAGACAGGTACAGAAGGAGAGTTAGATGTATTCAGAGACTCAGGGACAGAGAGAAGGCAGAGGCTGGGAAAGATGGAGAGAGGTTGAAGGAAAAGCAGAGAGAGAGAAAGAGAGAGAATAGAGTTGGAGAGGTGCAGTGAGGGGCGTAGGTTCAGGGAGAAACATAAAATGCCCAGAGAAAGGGAGGGAGAGGCAGGAAAGAGCCCTGGGGTGAGCTGCCTCAATGATACTCTCCACCTCTTGTCCCCACGACTGTCCTTTCTTTGCCTGCCTTCTTCTTGCTGCCAGGTCACTATTGTACTGCCTTGTTCCTCTTTCTCCCTCTTCCTTTCTTGGCCCTTCAATGCATTGGTCATTTTGGGACAACAAGGAGAGACTCCAGAGTTGGTAGTGAGGGGAACTCAAGTTCAAGGTATTCAGGATTGGGGAGGGAGCCCTGTCTCTCGAGTTGGGTCCCCCTGCTCAAGAGCATGGTCATTTCCAAGCAGGGCTCATGATGGGGGCTCCCTTCCACCATCTTCCTCCTTAGTGCATCTCCTCTGGTCTTAGTCTCTCCTTCTTCAGCCTTCTCTCTGCATTTCCTGTCTCTGCCCGTCCCCAGCTGTGTCTCTTGCCCCTCTTCTGCCTCTGACCTCCTCCCAGCCTGTCTCTATCAGTCTCTGTACAGCTCTGTTTGGGCCCCTGGCTCTCCCTGCCTGTCCCTGGCTCTTTTTGTGCCTCTGTCCTTGGCTGCGTGGCTGGCAGGTCGCGGTGGTCTCACCTGGCAGGAATCCTTCCCGAGCTTCTCATCTCCAGCACACACCATGTTTGGCGTGATCTGGCCAGGGTAGGCTCGCTCACACTCCTCGGGGGGCACCAGGTGGATGTACGCACACTGGATGGTGTCGGGGAAATCACCTGGAGGACAGACAGGCCATGCTCACGCCGCATCCCCCTCAGCCACTCACCAACCACGGGAAGACCTGTGCCACATCTTGGTTGCGATTGTCCATTTTCCTCTTCCGGGTCCTCTCCAGGCTTAGAACCAGGGCCACAGTCCCTGCTCCCTGACTGGTCTCTTCCCCCATCATTCTTACCTGCCATTGGCCCAACGTCCTCAGTCATTGTCTCTTTTCCACATCCCTTTTCCTATTGGTTTTTCCTTCCTCTTAGATCTTGCCTCCTCTCGTCTCTTTTCCATTGACTTCTGTAGCAGTTCCGGTTGAGCTCTAGGACTTTACCGTATCCCCGCCCCCCTGCATTTGTCTGTCCTTCATTAGACCCTTCTTGCCTATTGGTTCATCTGGTTACTGACCACTTGACCATTGGTCCTTTCCTAACCAGCCCTGCCCTGCCCTATTGGTTCTCCCTTCTTATTGGTCCATCTTCCACTGATTTGCCTCTTTCATTGGTTCTTTCCTAATTGACCCCTCCCTCCTCTAGTGCCTCTCATTTCCTATTGGCTCTTCATCCAGTGGGTCCACCTTTGTTGGCCCTTCGCTCACAGACTCAGCTCAATGGTTCCTGCTGATCTATTGAGCCTATGGTCTTTCCTCTAGTGACTACTCTTAACTGTTGACGCTTTCCCAGTTGACCCCTTTCCCTTGAACTCTCTACTCTATTTTCATTCTGAATTCACACCTGTCAATTGGCTCCTTTGTTAACGGATCCCTCTTCTATTAGCTCCTCCTCCATGTATCCATTCTTGCTCTTTGTGCATCTTTCTGACAGTTGGCTACCTTACTGATTAGAACGTTCCTGGAGACCTGCTCTTCTCATTGACCCTTCCTTTTCTGGCCCATCTTTTCCATGCTATTCCTCTCCATTGGCAGTTCACTTATTGGCCCAACTCCCAAGATTTCCCTGTTGCCATTGATCTTTCAGAGTGATGCACAGCCCCTGTGGGCCTCACCATAAACCTATCTTCTCGAAGCTCTTCACCTTCTTTCCCACCCTCAGTTTTGACCACTCACCCTTTGGTCACCTCCCCCAACACCATGAGTTTGACCCTCTGTCTACCTCCCCTTACTAACCATCTGCTGTCTTGCCCCAGCCCAAGATGTGGCAGCTGGTGTGGTTGGCCAAGCAGTTCTTCTCCAAGGCAAGGGGTTGGATCCATGCAGAGAGTTTGACTGGGTATTCCAGGCGCAGCAGCATGATGTCCTGGTCATGGGTGGCAGCGTTGTAGCCAGGATGGACCACAGCCTGGACAACAGAGCTCTGCTCCTGAGAATTCTCCCTTTGCCGGAGGTTGTGCTTGCCTAGGTAGACCTGGAGTTTTCTGCAAAGGAGGCAGGCCGGGTCTTACCTGCAGCCCTTGGGCTACATCTGAGCTTCCAAGAGGGCTGGGGAACCATGAATCTCCTGACCTGCTCCTCCCACAATCTTCCCCACTCAGTATGCAGCAATTCCATCCTTGGGGGCTATTTGTGACTATTTCATGCCCCACATCCAAGCTGCCCAGAGGCTTGTTTGGCTCTCTCAGGTATCAGCCACTCACCTGCACCATTGCTACCGCCTTGATTTGAGCTGCCATCATCTGCAATCTACCCTTCACAAGCAGCCAGAGGTGTTCTACCAAAGGAAGTCAGTCCTGTTCCTCTCGTGCTCAGACCCCTCCTGTGACTCCCATCTGATACAGCGAAGGCCCAAGTTCTTGCCATGGGCCACAAGGACTGTACACACTCTCCATCACCTCTCAGCCAGCATCCTCTCCTCTCCCTGTCTTCCTCTTCCAGCCTCACTGGCTTTGCTGAACCCAGTGGTGGTCTTCCCACCCCAGGGCCTTTGCAAGGGTTGCCCCTTCTGCCAGCGACTCTGTTCCTCAGGCATCTGCACCCCGGTCCCTCCCTCACCTCCTTCAAGTTGAACTAGCTACCCAGTGGGCACTCTTACCTCCACCCTACTTTTTTTTTCACCAGAGAACCCATCATCATCTACACGCTGTGTATTTATTGCTAAATGTTTATTCCGTCATTTCTCCTCCCGTCATTTCTCCTCCTGTAGCATGGTGGCCTGTAAGACTTTCTGCCATGATGGTGTGTTCCCTGCCTGCACTGTCCAGCATGGAGGCAGGACAGTCACAGGTGGCTGTTGGACACTTGAAATGTGGCTTGGGGACTTTTCTTTTCATTTCAGTAATTTTAATTTATTTTGCCACATGGGGCTGATGGCTATGGTGTTAGTGCAGCCCTAGGAGGTCAGCCTGGGGACTTTTATTCTGTTCAGACCCAGGGTCCTCATTGCTTCAACTGGCATCTGGTACATGATAGGTGTTTGATGAATATTTACGAAACAAATCAGAGACTTACTCCCTTGCTCAAAAGTCTCCCAAGGCTCCTCATTGCCCTTGGAATAGAGTCCAAGCTCCTCAGCCTGGCCTTGGAGCCCCTGTGTGATCTGGCCTGCCTGCTCCCCAGCCTTCTACCCTGCCACCTCCTGCCACCAGTGAACTGGGAACTCCCCCCTTAGAAGAGCCAAGATCATTCTCACGTTGAGGGGTTTATTCTTGCATTTCCTTGGGCCTGAATGCTCCTCCCCTGGCTTCCTTCAGCTGCCCTTGCTCCTTTGTCATGCCTCTGCTTGAATCCCATCTCAGAGGAAGGTGCACACCTGTAATTCAGCAGCTGGGGAGGCTGAGGCAGGAAGACTGCAAGTTCAAAGTCAGCCTCAGTAACTTGGTGAAGCCCTGAGAAGCTTAGTGAGACCCCGTCTCAAAATAAAATATAAAAAGGCCTGGAGATGTGGCTCAGTGGTTAAGCATCCCTGGGTTCAATTAATTCCAGGTACAAAAGAAAAAAAAAGTGGTGCCCACTTTTCTCCTTCCTTAGGTTGATTTGGGTTTTGGAGGATGTCCTTCTTAAAGATCTGTCTTGCCTTGCTGCCTTGGTATGTCCTTGGCTGAAGCTCCACCAACTCAAAAGTGGCACTTGGTCACTGTGCACAAAATGAGTGGACAGTGATGTTGGGAGTGACCTCGGATCTCCCTGGGCACTGGGGAGACCTCCTGGGGACCTTTGAGTCCCTGACTCTGAATGACAAGCTCCATCCCCCACAGTGGGGAGTGAGTCAACTGGGTTCCAGATGCTTGAGTTGTCACTTACTGCTTCTCTCAGCCTCAGTTTCCTCATCTGTCAAATGGTGCCAGAAGCCCTCTGTGGTAGGGATGCCAGGAAAGGCATATAAACTATTTTACTTAATCCCTGGTCCTCATTTAACAACAAACACAGCAGCAGCTGGATTCTCACTACTGATCCTTAGGGCCCTGGGTTGAGCCCTGGGCCCTCTATGCCTGCTTTCTGGATGATCTTGTCCAGCCCCAGGTCTCGGAATGTGGCCTGTTTGTTGATGGTGCCTTAATTTTACCCACAGCTCTGACTGCTCCCCTGAGTGCCAAGGGCTCCCTGAGGTCTCTGCTTGGATATCTCCCAGGTATCTCAAACCCACCTTGGCCGTAAGGAAATGAGGTTCCCTCCCTGCATGAGAGGACACCCAGTGGTTCAGGGCAGACACCTAGAGCTCAGCCCTGCTTCCTGTCTCTCCTGTCTATCATTGTCCCAACTTCCCTCCATCCTCATTGCCACCACCCTGGTCCAAGTCACCATTGTATGTCACTAGGTGATGGCAATGACCTCCACACGAATCTCTCTTCATCTCCTCTTGCCCTGTCCTCTTCCACATAGCCAGGGTGGTCCCCAAAACGTAAACTGCAGCACATAGTCAGAATTAAACCCAAACCCACCAGCACACCCGTCGGGGCGCTGAGTGGTCTGTTTCGCCCCATTAGAAGGCAAGTCCGTGAACAGAGCGACCTGGCCAGGCTCCCCGCCCCTGCTGCTGGCACAGTCAGCCTCTGATCTGCGGGTTCTGCGTCCGCAGATTCAACCAACCTCGGACTGGGGGGAAAGCTGCACCTGCGCTGAGCACGGCCAGGCTTTTCATTGTCATTATTCCCGAACAGCACAGTGGAGCCCCTGTTTACACTGCCTTAGGAATTCTAAGTAATCTGAAAAGCACAGGGAGGATGCGCACAGGTGACATGCGAATGCTTCGTCTCGCTCTACAAGGGGCTAGAGCGCCTGCGCATCCTCAGGGGTCCTGGAAGCAACCCTGCCCTGGACACCCAGGGACGAGCGCGAGCCGCTATCTACTGGCTGGATGAGCCTAGCGGGGTGGACTCAGGCAGGGGAGTCTTGTGTCATCTCGTGGCCACAGACTCACGGTTTTTTGCAGTGGGCAGCTGTGAGGACCCACTGGGGGTGAATGAGCACCCCTCCACAGAGCAAGTGGCCCGAGGTGTAGAGAGCAGCTTGGTAGGGGTGAGAAGTCTTCTCGCAGGGTCCGCCATGCACCAACTTATTCTGCTCCTCTGCCCAGGCTGAGGGAGAGAGATTCCGAGTCAGAGAGGAGTCTGGGAGGCACCAGGCATGCCCACCACGGTGAGCCCCGGGCCAGACCCTGTCCGCGCCCTACCCACCCAACCCTCTGTCCATCCTCTTCCTCCGCAACTGCAATCCCACCGCCCTCTGTCCCCACCTGCCTGCTCCCATCCCTCACCAAATGCCCACTTCTTCCTCACTCAAAGGCGCCCACCCCCAACTCCACCAGCCAGCCTCCCCCTCCTGGAGTCCTTCCTCCTACCTGCAGCGACGAGAGCGAGCCCCACCAGCAGCTTCTGGGCGTCCATCGCTGCGGGGAGAAGCCAGCCGCCCACCCGTCAGTGCCTTGGACTCCAGTCCGCAGCTCCCTCCTCACCACCTCCTTCCTCGGTGACCTCTAACCTTCCCCTCTGGCCTTCTCTTCCATGAGCTCTGGGTCACCTTCCTGGAGACTGAGCGCTTAGCCTGGAGGGTCCTGGACCTTCTCCCCAGCGCGGGATTTTCTCTCTGCACCTGCTTTGTTCTGCGCTAACCTTGTCACCCACTCCACGCCTGTAGCTTCTTACCTGCTGCTGGCCTGCTGCCTACCAACCGCAGGTCCTTGGGTGGGGGAAAGGGCAGCTTGCCACACACGAAGAGAGGGAGGCAGAGTTAGCAATGCAGGGGTCACTGGGGGAGAAGTGGCGAAAGAGGAGACTCAGCAGAAAGGATGTCCCTGAATCAGAGACAGAGAGAGCAGTGCCGACCAGGGGCTGCTGCACTGGTGCCTGCTGGGCTCCCTGGCCTCTCCTGAGAAGAGGCTGGGTCTGTCCCCAGAAGCTCCCTGCCACTCCTTTTAACCCCTGTCTCCCCATGTCCCTGAGCCAGGAGACCGTCCCCACCCTCTTCCTCCTCAGCCAGGCCACCCACATACATTCCTTCTATCCTACACCTCTGCTCCTGGTGACCCCCTGACCCAGCTGCAAGGGGGGCCGTACTGATCCCAGAGTGCACTGGGGGCCTGGACCCTGGGTCTGAGGGAGGAGCCTGGGCCTGGACCTCCAGGTTGGAGAGAAAGGTAAAGTGGAATTTGTTCTTCATTTTAGACTTCTGAGTTTTTGAGAAAGCAGCTGACTGAGGACCCAAATGCCAGCCTCCCAGGCAGTTCAGTGGTGGCATGGCCTCAGGAGTCCCCCACTGGTCTGTAATCTTCAGGGACCTGCAATCCTCTTTTGGGTGGGGGCCCTTGGCTCTGAAACAGCGGCCAGGGTTCATTGGGGTCGGGGTGACTCACCCGCCCAGAAGTCCCTCTGTGGGTGCCGACGACCTCTGTGTCCCAGGAGAGTGAGAGCAGCCAGCCAGTGAGAACGGGCGTGTTCGCACCCTTGCCCTGGCCCCTGCCCCAGGCTGGGGAGCAGGCCCCGGGCGCTGTGGGGAAAGGGCCTCGAACAATCCGGCTTTGTCCGCCCCCAGCACCCAGTGCCTTGCTCCCAGCAGCTCCGTTTCTCAACCTCGTTCCAGGCAGGCGGTGGCAGGCTGTGTCAATGGCTCTCCTTTGTCCCTGTCTGATTGGCAGCCTGCCGTGCTCCTTGACTGTTCCCTGGTCCCTCTGCTCCAAAGACCCTCCAGGTCTCTGGCTCCATCTCTGCCCCTGGCCAGGGTTAGGTGTCCCATGTCTGTCGCTGTCCATCTCAGGCTCTGGCTTTCTGTCTCTCCGGCCTTAGCCTCTTGCCTCTTTGTCTTCTTCTCTACCTCCCCTGTCCGGCTCTATCCTTCTGCTTCTTTTCTCCTGCACACCCTGGGGAAACACGGGTGCAGCATGGATTTCGTTTCCGGGTGCTGGATGGGACGATGTGATAGGGAAGCCATCAGGGCACAGGGAACTTGAGGACTCACTGAGGAACACAAGGGGAGAGATGCACAGGGAGGGAGGAGCAGGGCTGCATATGACTTGGGAGCAATGGGGTGTGATGGGGAGAGGGGTACCAGGCGGCCGCCATACAGGGACCTGGGAGAATTTGAGGAGGTGCCTTTGAACTTGCCTCTGTAGATTGGAGACAGTTGGTGGCTGAGAGGAGAGGATGTGGCCCTCAGGTAACCTTGTTTTCCTTGCACTAAGTCTAACTGTCACCCTAGATTGCTCAGCTCCCCTCTTCTCTGACACTCAGAGTACTCTCTGGACCCTTTATGCTAGGTCCCAACTGAACTCAGAGTCTTCCTGGGACCTATCATCCATGGAGCCGGACCTCTCACTGTCCTTAGACCTCCAACCCTGTCCTGCTGTCTCTGTGTGGAGCCACTTCCTCTCTGGCCCTGTGTTCTGGTTCCAGTTCAGACCTGTCCCTCTCTGGTCACCCTGGACCCTCCGTGCTCTCTGGGCCCCACCTGGCACTGACTCTGTCCCCTGCTCCTCACAACCCTGACTTGGTCACCGTACTGCCTTGGGACAAAGTCCTACCCTCAGGGTGGTATGCGAGGACCTTCAGCATCTGTAGAAGCACCAGTCAAGAGACTCGTAATGCCTCACACACCTGCTCACGTTTTCCCATGTCACAATCCCTTTAAAAAGTAAAAAGAGGGGCTGGAGCGGTGGCTCAGCAGTTAAGGTGCTTGCCTGGCATGCACGAGGACCTGAGTTCAAACCCCAGCACCATATACACAACTAAGCGTTGGAGCAACGAAGGCCATGTGAAAAACTAAATAAGGTTGTTTCTCTCTTTTCTTCTCTCTCTCTCTTAAAAAAAAAAAAAAAAAAAAAAACAGCCCTGGACCTGCAACCTGCAGCTCAGTGACAGAGCACTTGCCTGGCACGCGTGAGGCCCTGGGTTCCATCCCCCACAAAAAAAAAAAGAAAAGTGAAAAAAGTGAGATCTTAAGTGTTCTTCACACACACACACACACAGGTGAGGATAGTGTGTTGCGCAGCCTGATTTCACGCTCCCTCGAGGTGCACGTGACTTTCGTCAAGACCCTGTATAGTTTAATTATACACTTGCCCATTTAAAAAACTAGAAAAGGTAAGAGAAGGAGGAGTTCATGGCACTGTTTATCTAACTCGCAATGCTAACAGTTTTGTCGTCTCCACATCAGCACAGTGATCCTCTGCACGCTGACCACTTGGAATCTGCTGTCTTTGCACTGACATGTCTCAGTGGAAGCTGGAGAGCCACCCAGGCCCCGGGGTGGCCAGTGACTTACATACTGCATGGCGCAGCACTGCCCACCTCTCTGCACTCCTGCCCTCAAGTGTCCCTGAACAGTGCATGCCCTTGGTCCTCTGGCCATTTGCTCTTCTAGAATGCTCTCCCCACATTTTCTAGCAACAGCCAAATGACCTTCCGTTCCTCCAGTGGGCCTTCCCTGCACGCTGCCCACCTCCACCTGCTGCTATCCAGTTAGTCACTCTCTCATGTGGCTTCCACTGCATGTGCCTCCCTCCCGACACCTGGAGCAGGGCCACCTGGATCGGTGTCCATGTCCCCCACTGAACTTCAAACTCTCGGGTGCAGGGACTGGGGCTGACTCACTGCGTGTCCCACACAGGACCTGGTCCACAGGAAGCCTTAGGAAATGTTGTCTCAATGACTAAAAGACCTCATTACGCCCACTCTTGTTTAATAGATTGGAAACTGAGACTTAGAGAGGGGAAGTTAATTGCTCAATGTCACACAGCCAGGAAGTGGTGGAGCCTGAGTTGGAACTCGATTTCCAACATCGTGTGGATGTGACCTGTCTCTTGGCAGCCTCTTGGTGGCTGGCTTCGGGGAGTGGAGGAACTGCTAAGACGGAAAACAAATGAAGCCCAACTCCACCCACTTCCCAGTGGCTGCCATGGTCTTGCTGTCCGCCGGGCCATTGTGTTTGTTCATTCAATATCTGTCACCAAATTGACTTGTCCAGCAAAGGTCTTCAATAAATTATCTCATAAGGAAACTTCAGGAAAGATGCCAGAAGTCACAAACAACACCAAGCACCCGTTGAAGGCTTATTCAGTGTCAATGTTCCAGAATTTTCTACCTGTTAACTTATTTAGTCTTCATCACCACCCTGCGGGGCACGTACTCTTTCTTCTGCAGTTCAAGGGTGAAGGAAGAGGGTCGGGGAAGTAATGCAGTAAAAGCGGAAGGCCACATGGCGGAGCGAGTGCTTGGTTCAGGAGGCTGGGATTCCATCCTAGCACTGCATGTGTGCTCACACACACACACCACACACATGTACAGGCACACACATAGACAACACACATGCACACATGCGCACACATGCACAACACACCTGCATACACACATGCACACACGCACATGCACACATATGCATAACACACATGCACACACAAATGCACACATGTGCACAACACACACACACATGCACACATGGCAGAGTGAGTGCTTGGTGCACGAGGCCCTGGGTTCCATCCCAGCAGTGCGTGTGCACTCACATACACATACAGGTACACACATGCACAACATACACACATGCATAACAGACATGCACACACAAATGCACACTGCTGCACACATGCATGCTCACATGTGCCCACACATGGACAGACACACACATATGCACACACATGGACACACATATACACACAAATAGCTGGGATTTATATCCAGAAGCCAGTTTTTAGAAGATGCTATGTTTAATTACTATACTGCATTTTACTATCTATCCAGAGAAAAATGATGTTATTGTTTAAAAAATTCAACATGGGTACTGTTGCCAATTGTTGCAAGCCAGCCCACCCACCTCCAGTCTGCACCTGAAAGCAGAGGGCGGGGACCCAGGCTGATTCAGTGCAACTGCAACGACTTATTGCGTCTTAACATTTTAGATTGAATATTGATTTGGGGTGACTTGCGGGGAAGAGAAGTGGATAAACTTCATGGGGATGATGG
>PVKS010001227.1:82148-149337 GCA_004027875.1 Aplodontia rufa
CCTGGGTCTGAGGGAGGAGGGCTGGGCCTGGACCCCTGGGTCTGAGGGAGGAGGGCTGGGGTCTGGACCCCTGGGTCTGAGGGAGGAGGGCTGGGGTCTGGACCCCTGGGTCTGAGGGAGGAGGGCTGGGGTCTGGACCCCTGGGTCTGAGGGAGGAGGGCTGGGGTTTGGACCCCTGGGTCTGAGGGAGGAGGGCTGGGGTTTGGACCCCTGGGTCTGAGGGAGAAGGGCTGGGGTCTGGGCCCCTGGGTTTGAGGGAGGAGGGCTGAGGTCTTCTCTTGTGTGCCTCCTCTATGTAGAGGATTAGCAGCTGCAGTCCCTTGGTGACCTGGGGGCGGGGGCTGAAGAGAGTCTCAGGGAGATGGATAAGGGGAAAGACCTTTGGAATGCTGGTGGGGAGGAAATTCTGGGAGAGAAACAGGAAGCAGGTCCTGGGCTGGAGAGATCCCTCTGTCAGAGTCTAAGGTGTGACTACCTCGTTCTGTCAAATGGTGGGTGGCGAGGAGGTGACCTGCCTCTGAGTCATAGGAAACTCCTCTGCCCCTTCCAGAGGCCCCTTCCTCACCTTCCTGTAGCAGAGTCCAGGGTTCCTAGCCACCTTCTTCCTTTGGCACCTGACCTTGTTGCCAACTTTGGGCAGGCCCTTGGGAATTCGGGTCCTATCACCTGCCCCACCCACCCTGGCTGAGACTTCCTTTCTCCTGTGTGTCACTCGGGAGATGTCCAGAAACACTTTCACATGCCTGTTCATCTGCTGCAGTAGGCATCTCCTCTCCTCTCTCCTTTTCTCTCTCTCATTTTACAGATGAGAAAGTTGGAGACCCCTGGAATGGAGAGGCATACATAACCGAGCGGGGAGCAAGGACCAGGCTCTAACCCAGGTACACTTGCTTCGCGGTCTCCCTCCCTCAGGGGCTCCCCTCTCCACCTTAGAAGTGCAGGGCTTTTTCACATCTATTTTTCAGGCTATGAATGTGCACATCCATAGAAAAGTAAATATAAGAAAAGAGGCAGGTCCAGAGCAACCCATTTGAAGTTTGGGGCATGTGCTGTCCGAGTTCATTCTGTGAACATTTCCTCTGCTGTGGTTTCTTTTTTCCATTCAACATCATGGAATACAAACATTTTTCCACAACACAATTCTGCCCAAGTAATTATATATCTATATCTATATCTATCTATCTATCTATCTATCCATCTATCATCTATCTATAGATGATATATATATATTTAAGAGAGAGAGAGAGGACAGTGTGAGAGAGAAAGAATTTTTTATTTTAGTTTTACATTGCTCAGTCACTTAGTTGTGTACATGGTGCTGGGGTTCGAACCAGGGTCCTTGTGCATGCCAGGCAAGCACGGTAACTGCTGAGCTACCACTGCAGCCCTTAAGTAATATTTTTAATATCTTCATAACACCCTTGGACAACCTGACCCATTGTCTAAACAATGCATTCCTTCGGAACAGGTTGTTTCCACCATTTTGTCCCCATAAGTAAAGCTGCGGAGCATTCAAACCTTGGCCATCGTCTTTATTTTAGTACTCTCTTCCTAGAATTAGAATGACTGGGTGGAAAGCACTGAATGAGGTTCTCAATCCTTGTCACCAAAGCGCCTTCCGTGGAGTCTGGACACACGGAGGGCTCCAGCGTTCGAGAGAGTTGGTCTTCTTACATTTTGCACAGGGCTGAGGGATAGTTTTTTTCTTTTTCTTCACTTTTGGTTTTAGGTCCTTGCTGTTTTTACTGGTATACAAACATGGCGTATTGTCTTTGAGAAGAGAAAGTCAGATACGTCTTTATAGCTCATCAGCGTCCTTATTTTTGTAACTTTTCCGTTCCGAGCAGTCACTGACTCTTCGGGATGAATTAGCGATACCTTCTCATGGTCTCGTTTATCCAGTTGGTATACTTGCAGACTTGGGTGTAGACACCTGGGTCATTGGGTTGGCCACAAGGGAAAGTTCCCCAGGACACTATACCTTGCAGGGTACCTTTGCACACTAGTGGTCCCCCTGAGTCACCCTGGAGGGAACAGAGGAGGGGGATTGGATTAGCTTTGAATTCAGAGCAAACTCTCCCGCCCTCTACCCCTAACTTGGTCTGATTTGTCAATGGTGCATGTCTTTGTCCTGCCAGACCATTGGCTTCCACCCTAGCCAATGAGAAGAGACTTATTGTCCCTGTGAACCAATAGGAGAGCTGGAATTAGTATTCTCGCAGAAGGGAGGAAACAGGTTCTTTGAAGAGGTTGGCTTGAGCCCTGGCCAAGGGAACCAGTCTCAGGGCAGGGGGCAGGGCTTCCAAGCATTCAGGTACAGTGAATTGTTAAGCACTGGAGTCATTGGGCTAAGGAGTACTTTCTCCAAGGCAGGGATGTGTGACTCCTCCTGCTGGAAAGGGGGACAGAATAGCCTTGGAAACCGGGGGCAGGAGCTAATACATCATTTGCAGGGCTCCAAACAAAATGAAAGTAAGTGCTGGACTCCTTGCTCCAAGACCACTGAGAATTTCAGAACAGCAACGGGAGTGCTTTAAAACAAACGTGGGACCCTTCAGGTTGTGAGACAAGGGTCCCCTCACAGCTTGGACATTCATGAAGGGGAGAGAAGGATGCCCTCACTGTCCAGCACCTCGTCTCTCTCATTCCTCCTTCCCTGTCACACCTTCCCTGACAGCTGGACAGGAGGAGATATGGAGAGGTGGGGGCCAAGCCTGCCCAACCCAGATTATGAAAAAGAGGAACAGACTGAAGTGAAGCTGGGCAGAGAGAGTGAGAGATGTCGGGAAATGTTCAGAGAGGAGGGAGGGTGGTGACAGCAGATGTGGCCAAGGGAACAAAGAGAAGAGACAGATCTTTCTCCAGGATCAGGACCAGGACCCAGACCAGGGTCAGGCGAGTGAGATATTACTATCAGGCAGAGCATCTCGGTAAACCCAGTAAATAATGCTTTAAGACAAGACCTCAAAACTCAACTGTAAGTTAAAACTTCAGATCAAAAAACCCCAAAGAACTACCCCCTCAATGAATGCAATAGCCAAAATTTAAATAAAGACAGCTTCAGTACAATGTTTTGCAGAACGTAACTGGGGCCTGAGGCAAAAGGAAAATTCAATAAAACCAACCGACTCTGCTTCAAATTGTGACATTTTGGTCACTGTGGACTTTTTGCATGCATTTCTTAAAAATATATTGCTCGGGATGGAATTTATCTCAATCACCGAGTGGGAGGTGCTGGTGCTTCCCAGGCCTTCCCTGGTCCCACCCATCGTTTTCAGCCCCATTAAACTCTGCACCATGCCCAGGGTCACACAGCCCCTGGATGGGCTCCTGCTCCTGACCCAGCAGAGGGAAAGAGGGAAAGGTAGGGAGAACTGAGGAGGCAGGGCCTGGAGAGACAGCAAGGGCAGGTTCCATGCTGAGAGGTGGATAGGGGCTACCGCCAGGTGGAGGTGGGCTGCTCACGTTGCAGGTGTTGGTCTTGGAGTCCGGAACCCCAGCGCACAGCATGGATTTCCCCAGGAGGTCCTTGTAAACCTTCTTGCAGTCCTTGGAGGAGATCAGCTGGACATCAGTGCACATGAGCTCTGCCGGAAAGGTCACTGCAGGGAAGGCGAGAGCTGTCACTCAGAGGCCTGGGTCCCCAGACTGCAGGTGCTGATGGGGACCTGAAGATGGGTTCTGAGTACCCAAGGGGCTGGGGCCCAGGCTCCCAGGTTTGAAGGAGGAGGGCTGAGGCTTGGACCCTGGGTCTGAAGGAGAAGGGCTGGGCCTGGACCCCTGGGTCTGAGGGAGGAGGGCTGGGGCCTGGGCCCTGGGTCTGAGGGAGGAGGGCTGGGGCCTGGACCCTGGGTCTGAGGGAGGAGGCTGGGCCTGGACCCTGGGGACTGAAGGAGGAGGGCTGGGTCTGGACCCCTGGGTCTGAGGGAGGAGGCTGGGGCTGTACCCTGTATCCCAAAGGCAGACTCACCATCAGGACTGGTGGTGGTGCCCCAGCCAGAGACAGTACATGTGGTCCCTGGGGGTTCGCAGTGGGAGGGAAGGTTGACCTTCTTCACCATAGGTGACAGCCTGGCCCGGTTACTTAGCCTTACAAGCATGAGGTCATTAGCATGGGTCTGCGTGGAGTAGCCAGGGTGTCGGAATGACCTTGAGGCCCTGATCTTCTGGGCTTTCTTATCACCCAGCCGATCGCTGCCCAACTGCACGTTGTACTCACTGGGACAAAGGGGTGACATTCAGAAAGACTGTGACAGAGGGAGGGGTTCAGAGACCTGAGGAGAGGCAGAGCCCCAGAGAGAGGCAGGCACTGGCTGCCTCCCCTGCCCCGCCCAGCCCTCGGGCAGCACCCACCTCATCTTGCAGTGAGCAGCAGTGAGCACCCAGCGATCGCTGAGCAGCACGCCCCCACAGTGAAGCTGGCTGCCTCTGAGCAGGGCCACCTGCCACGGGTGGGAGCCTCTTTCACACGGGAAGCCATCGATAATCTTATCCCCACTCTTGTCACCCTGATCTGGGTAGAAACATGGAGACTCGTGGGTAGAAGTCACCAGGGGGAGGCGGAGGCAACAGCCAGGGATTCACAGAGATAGAGGGAGACACTCAGAGATGCAGGTGGAGATGGAGAAATGGGAAAGGAGGGAGGCACAGGGGCCAGAGATCCCAGAGGAGCATCTCCCCTGCAGGCAGCTGCAGAGACTGAAGGGGAGACACTGAGTGAAGGAGATAGGGCCTGGAGCAGGCGCAGACCCCAGCATCAGGAAGAAGCAGACAAAGGGAGGCACAAAGCCACAGAGTCCAGCCTTGCATGGAGGAAGCTGTCCCAGGAAGGAGGGGTGTGACTCGGGTTGCTTGGAGAGTCTCAGTGGGGACACCAGGGAGGCCCTCACCATCTTGTCCAGCAGTTCCCAGGGCTAAGGACAGCAGCAGAATTAGCAAGGATGGGAACAGGGATCCCTCCATGTTGCCTCTCAGGGGCTGCCAGATGAGGACTGACCTCTGCTGGAGCTGAGAAGGGGAGAGAGTTTAGGAAGTAAGAGTTCAGCCCCAGCCCTCCTCCCTCACACTCAGGGGCCCAGGCCCAGCCCTTCTCCCTCAGACCATGGTGTCCAGGCCCCAACCTCCTCCCTCAGACCACAGGGACCAGGTCCAGCCATCCTCCCTCAAACTCAGGGTTCCAGGTCGCCAGCCCTCCTCTCTCAGACCTGGGGGTCCAGACTCCAGCCTCCTCCCTGAGACCTGGGGGTCCAGGCCCCAGACCTCCTCCCTCATACCATGGAGTCCAGGCCCAGGCTCCTCCCTCAGATCCAGGGGCCCAGGCCCAGCCCTCCTCCCTCAGATCCAGGGGCCCAGGCCCAGCCCTCCTCCCTCAGACCCAGGGTCCAGGCCCCAGCCCTCCTCCCTCAGACCCAGGAGCCCATGTCCCCTATCCCATATGGGCCTAGGTATGTAGGCTCCCATCCCTCTCCTACCCTTTGAGCCCATGAGTCTGGATCTTCAGCCTCTTTTCCCCTTCAAGACCCCAAATTGCAGACCAGGCTGAGCAGCAGCATCACCTGGCCAGCATCACCACTGCTCCACACCCCCCCTCCCAGGTAAGACCTTTCTCACCTCTGGAGGGCTTATCTGAACTCAGCTGTGGCCTCGTTGGGAGCCAAGTGTCTGCATCCCTCTGCAGGGCTGTGCTCTTATACCACCCCCGCCCCGTGCCCGTGCCCGCCCCCAGTGCCCTGGGGTGCAGGCAGAGCCAGCTCTCAGACACCTTCTTCCTGTGCTCAGTTATGGTTATCTGGAATCCCCGAGGCAGCCAGAGTAATTGATACCACACTGCTGTTCCGCCCTCCTTCCCTAAGCCAGTTGGGCGGTACCCAGAGAGCTCGCCCCCGCATATTCTGGCTCCTTTGTGCCCGTGGGTTGCTCTCTGGGCAGGGACCAGGTGCATTGGTGTTAAGGGGCAGGGGCAGCATTCAAGAGGGGCAAAGCCGAGCGCTGAGGCTCTGTCCTGCCTCCTCTGGGGCGGTTTCCTGGCCCTCTCCTGCTCTCGGGGGTGGCTTAGACCCTGCACCTTAATGCTGACCAGCCGGTGGGAACTTGTACCCATTAGGTCCCTGGCTTTCCTTAGAGCCTGAGCTCACTCCCAGCTGAACGTTTACTGTGAACCATTTAGTCTGTGTTCTCGTACTTATTTTTAATCATATCATACGTAGGTTTCTCTCTATAACATGTATTTATAACAAAAATGTCTGTGCTAAATAACATTGTCTAATGTAACCTTTATATATACATAGGATTTAATCCCTGAGTCACATCCCCAGTGTTTTTCTATTTTTTTATTTTGTTTTGAGACAGGGCCTCACTAAATTGCTGAGGCTGGCTTTGAACTTGGGATCCTCCTTTCTCAGCCTCCTGAGTTGCTGGGATTGCAGGCGTGTGGCACCACACCCAGCACCTTTCTTTAGCTTTGTAAAATAGCATGGGCCATTCTCCCTGCCTGTCCACTTCAATCACTTCCTCTTTCGTTTTAAGGTTGTGCATTACACCATGCTACGGTCGTACTGTGATTTACATGATGCTTCACGTTGAGGTACGCTTGCGTAGCTTTGATTGTGATACAGCTGGGATGAACTTGGGTTATTAGTCTTTGCTGGTTGTGTGCATTCCAAAAGTATCCACTGAGTGTCTACCGTGTGCCAGAAAGCGCTCTGGACACTGGGGCTGTGACCCTGAACGGAAGATCCCTGCCTTCCTGGGGCTGCCTGCTCTGGCGGGTTGGAGCACAAAAATCAGCTCTCGAAATGCAGAATTTGTAGGGTGGAGGTAAATGCAATGGAGTAAATAGAAGCAGGGAGGAGGGCTGAGCATTACTGATTCCCTGTGCCCTGGAGGATCCCTGGTTCTCCTATTAGGAAAGGTGCCTGGTGAAAGTGGCGCTTGTGCATGAACTTGGTGGAGGTGCTGGAGGTGTCTGCGTGGCTCCTTGCGGGTGGTCAGTTCCCGGTGGAGCGAACAGGCAGGAGTGTTGGACGCCCACCATGCCCTGTGTCCTAACAGGAAGGCCACTGCAGCGAGGAGCTGACGATGAGGTACAAATACAGCAGGACTCTGGCGACCTAGGGCCTGGAAGGCCAGATTCAAACAGGAACCGCTTTCGGATTATTTCTTCAACACAATTTCCTAAGAGTAGAGCTTACCTGAGTTTCTAATGGGGTCGAGTCCTCAATTCGGATCCCAAATCTGCTCTCAATCTTGACCACCCCACCCCCACCAATTCCACCTTTGACCTGAATGTGGCATGTGATAGACTTAAGCCTACCCAGGCATTTGCCCCTTCAGTCCTTCTTTCCAAAACCTGGTTTTCTTTCAGTAATCTTTTTTTTTTCTTTTGGGTCCTGGGGATTGAACCCAGTGACAATGAGCTACATCTTCTTAAAATTTTGTAAACTTTTGGACAGGGTCTCACTAAGTTGCTTGGTCAGCCTCCCCGTGTGGGGTGGAGTCCTTGGGTCTCACTGTCTAATTCACCGTTACCAGCACCTGAGTGCTGACTGTAAATTCCAACTCGGACCCCTGGTCTGAGCCCAGTCATGCATCCAAATCCAGTTCTCATCTGAATCCACATCTTGAAGCCACCGTCGTCATCCAACCCAATCCTGTCACCAGCCTTCCTCCCACATTTGGCCTGTGACCCCATCCTCCTTGCACTTAACAGCAGCTATGTACCAGCCCAGGGCAGGAGCTGGGGACTCACACGCACAGATCTGGACAGAGCCCTGTCCTCAAGGAACTGTGGATCTTGTTCAGGAGAAGAATAGCCAAATAATTCAGAAGAAGCAAACGCAGAATCTCAGCTCTGCGGTGTGCTCTGGAGGAAAGGTGCAGGGTACTGTGAAAGCACAGCCTGGGGATTGTGATCCAGGAAGTGACAGTAAGCTTGGAGTTGAAAGGACAGCATGCATTCAGGAGGAGCGAGTACAGCAGGCCATGCAGAGGACACGGCATGCACAAAGGTCCTGAGCCTGAAGGCCTCGGAACCAGGGACCTCGTGGGGCTGGGTCATGTGGGTCCCGGTGTGTCTGTGAAGAATGACTTGGACTTAGTGGGGCAAATTTTCACAATATCACTCTCCCTGGGTGCAGTGGCCCGCGCCTGTGATCCCAGCAGCTCAGAAGGCTGAGGCAGGAGGATCACAAGTTCAAGGACAGCCTCAGGAACACAGTGAGGCCCTAAGCAACTTAGCAAGACTCTGTTTCAAAATAAAAAATAAAAAGGGGCTGGGATGTAGCTCAATGGTTAAGCACCTTTAGTTCAATGCCTGGTACCAAAAATAATAAATTCAGATAAATACATGCCATTCTGGCTGCTGTATTTGGGGAGCTGAAAAGACACTGGGAGACCATGGGGAAGTCATTGCTCGTGGCTAGAGGAGAGATGATTTGAATAAGGACTTTGGGAGGTGGAGATGACACTAAGCAGAGGGATTCAAGTTGCACTTGAGAGAATCAACAGGCCCTGGCAGAGGAGCCAAGGGATGTGTGCAGGGCACCTTTGGCCTCTGGACAGATGGTGGTGTGGTTCGTGGAAAGGCGTGGCAGGTGTGGCCAACCACTTCTGACAGAGGGAGAAAGACCTTGGACTCGGGTTTCAAGCAAAACTCTAACACCAGCCAACACCAGTCTCCACACAAGCCCCGGGCTGAACCTGAAGCTCCAGTCATACACAATCCTAACCCCAAATTCTGTTTCATCCTCGACAATCCCCATTATACCTGAACCCAGAGCCTCAGCCCTGACTTGAGTTCCTGACTCCAAAATGTCCATATAGCCTAGGATCCCCAGACCTCAACCAACCTTGACCCTGACTCCTGACCCTGAACCCTAAACCATGAGCCCAACTCAGCAGGGACGCAAACACTGATTGTCACTGCAGCCTTGATCCCAAGCCTTCCCCAGGCATTCAGACTTCAGTCACCATCTCTGTCACATTCCAGGAGGCCCACTTGATGTCCTCGCCATGAATCCAGCCAAATGCCACCCCACACCAGTCTAACACTCTGACCCCAATCTCACTGCATTCTCATCTCTGATCCAATTCCTACCTGAAATTCCAGGCTCCTTCCATCCCAACATCTCCTCCCACTTCTTTTTTTTTTCAACATTTTTTTAAGAGAGAGAGACAGTGAGAGAGAGAGAGAGAGAGGAAATTAATTTTATTTAGTTTTTCTTGTGAATTTCGTTGCTCCAACACATTGTTGCATATGTGGTGCTGGTGTTTGAACCCACATCCTCACGCATGCCAGGCAAGTGCAGTAACCGCCAAGCTACTGCTCCAGCCCATCTCCTCCCACTTCTTCTTCTTCTTTTTTTTTTTTTTCTTTCAGGGCTGAGGACCAAACTTGGGGCCTTGCGTGTGCTAGGCAAGTGCTCTGCCACTGAGCTAAACCCCAGTCCCTCCTCCTACTTCTGTTGCTTCTTCAACTTGATGCACAAATCCTGTTCTGTCCCAACACAAACTTGCAATGAAGTCTACCAACTACCCACTCTGATGGAGATGCTGGCTAATTCAACTTTGGCCAGGTCATTGGCCCTAAGACGTTCACTCTCATTAAGTCCAGCATCAGATCCAGAGCTTGGACCCCTGGCCTTGCCCGTTCCACAGAAGGACCCTGACCTTGAGAAGCACCAACCTTCCTGACTTGAGCTCTCCAAACAAGCACAGGCATGTGATCCCGCAGCTCCAGGACCCAGCCACCTGTATCTTTCCTTCCTGGCTTCCCAAGTGGGAACTTTAGCAAGGCTCCTGCCCCAGGATCCTCCCAGATCCTCACCCCGCTCAGCCCTCTGCCTCTTCGGCATTCTGTTAGCAGGGGAAAGGTGCTCTGCTGCCTGGGAGCCCTGTTATTCACCCCTAAATCACCAGATGTGCCTGGCATCCCTGTCCCCTGGAAGCTACAGCCTTAATGATTTCATCTGGCTTTGTGCTGAATGAAGCCGGTCTTCCTGAGCAGAGGTGCTCACTCTTGTTTTCTTTAGCACCCAGCCCAGACCAGAAAACATAGGAGGTGCTTAAACAAACACTAGCTTGCAAACCTCTGGCACCCACAGAGGCACTGTCTCTGTGCTCGGTCCTCCCTCAGTCTCTGAGCCATTCTGCCTTGGGGTGTTTTAGAAAGAACGCGCCTCATAAGTGGGTCCAACCCAGGCCTGAGTCCTAGTTGCTCACCCTGTGACCTCAGGTAAGCGACTTCATTTGCCCGAGTCCCATCTCTAAAGTGGGAGTGAGCACAGCCTTCCCGAGGCACCTGGGAGGGTTACATAAGATGGTGGCGAAGTGACGGGCACCAGCAGCCGGCAGCAGCCTCAGCTCCCTTACTCCACCATCCGGGACCCAGCGGCTTGCGTCCCCTGTTTGCCTACGGGGTGGTGAATCTGCATTCTCTGACCTCCTCTCTATCATTCCTCGCATCAGCCCAAGTGAGGACTGACGTCCTCATTCTGTAAAGAAGGGAACGGAAGTTTAAGAGCTTAGCTCCTTGAGCAGAGTAGCACAGCTAAGGAGGAGGAAGAGTGAGCCCTTAAATGCTGCCAATTGAAAAGCCCGTGGTGTCCCCACCGCACCAGCGCATGCTCTGAGAAGGAGGTTTACCTGTTCCGCTCTCACATATTTCTGTGTCTCGATGCAGCTCAGAACCCTTGGACCTGTTATTGACGCATATCCCCGCGGTGGTGAGCCCCTGAGCCCCAACACCTGTTGCTCAGTCCCAGCCAGACGCCCAGCCCCATACCTCCCTCGCACTCTGACCCACGTCTTGAACCTTCCTCTGGTGACTCACCCTGCAGCATATAATCACATGTGAGCACTGGCATCTGACCATCCTGCCAGCTGTGCCCTGCCCTGAGGGACCCTGGACACTGTGACTCCGGCACCTCCTGACTCAGCCTATGGGTTCTGATGCCTCATTGTTTCTCACTTCCTGGATTCCCTTCCCCCTTCCTTCAAATACAGCACCCCACTTCTTTTGGGGAGATGCTTCCTCGTTCCCTACAACTCTGGCAAAACTGTCAGTCACAGTCTGCCAATCCCACCCACCCACCCGGACAGAGGAAGGACTCAGCCCAAACCAACAAGATTTAAGCTTCTTCCTTAGCAAGGATGATGGACACAAGGAGTGGGTCCAGTTCAATATGGACCAATCAGAATCGGAGATCGCTATGAGCCAGGCTTACAGCCACACCACTCCTAGTGGAGAAGGGCCTCAAGTTTCACGTCATGTGACTCCAAATAGCCACTGATCAGATGAGAATGGTCACCTGGCCAGAGTGAGGTCAAACAATTGGCCACTCAGTGACCTACGATGTGGCTAAAGAGAAAAAAAGGTGACCCAGACCAGATTCTCTTTTGTGAGAATATAATCTGAAGTCCTAGGAGAGTGACTGTTTATGTCCTCGTATTAAGTTCCCCTCCTTTCCCTAAGACAATTGTTGTTATTTATTGCAGTGCTCAGGATGGAACCCAGGGCTTCACACATGCTTGGAGCCACATCCCCAGTCCTCCTGAGACAATTTGTTAGCTTTTTCTCTAGTGAACACTCTCCCAAGCGCCTATCGCTCGCACTTCAATTTGGACACAAAGTCATTTCCTCCAGCCATGGCAGATGCCCCAGACAACTCTCCAGTTGGGAGAAGGATTTCTAGATATTGGGGGCTGATTGTCAGTAGTTTTTGACCTGCCTGGTAGTTTCATGGAGATTCATTTGTAAACACCTGGTCTCCCGCATACATTAACTGTATGCTTCTCTATTCCGATTTTACAATTGAAAATAGGAGAAAAAAATCTCCCCAAAGCTTCTAATGCTTCAGCTGTTCCAAACAAGAACAGCAACGAAACGAAAGCCCTCTGAGGGGCAGGTGTTTTCCCTCACACGAAGAGGCTAGAGTGGAGAAAGGAAAAAGAGGGTGGGGAGAACTCATGAAAATCAGCAGAGGAAACGGACCAAGGGGCGGGAGGTGGGGAAGGAGGATGTATTCGCCAAATTATATTGCTATGGTGTGTTCAGGTAGGAATAGTTCACAGCAAATCCCATCATTGTGTACGGCTATAATGCACCAATAAAAAATGTAAACAAATAACCCTTTCAAGACCTATCTTCTACATCAGCCTCCCGGATATTTGAATATTCGTGTGTGTCCTGAAATAATCCCACTCACCCAATTCCTTGCCGGGGGTGGGAGGGTGGCTTCAGGCAGTGGGGCAGCCAGAGTGGCCCTGGAGTCCACCTCTCTGCAGATCTCCAGCCAAGCCCTGCAGCAGGTGCAGCCCTCCTCCAGGCACCCCTCCCCTCAGAGCCAAGGCACAGAGGAAGGAGCCAGCCAAATTTAAGTTTATTGAAGGAGGTCCAGGGCTCCTTCTAGGATCAGCCCCTCTTTCCCATGGTCTTCTTAATCCAGTCCACGTAGCGGCAGATGTTGGTGTAGACGCCAGGTCTCTCCGGCCGCCCGCAGGGGTCTGAGCCCCAGGAAGTGATGCCCTGGAGGACGCCATCGCACACCAGCGGGCCTCCAGAGTCGCCCTGAGCGGGACAGCCAGAGAGCAGTGTCCCTTACCAGCCCAGGCTCTCTTCCAGTGTGCCCAGCCTTTAGAGCCAGGTCCCTGTAGCCATTGGGTATAGGAGTACGGGTCCTGGGACCAATCAGGAGGGAGGAGATGGGGACACAGACTACCTAAGGGCCATGGCCAATATCCTGACCAATGAGGGAAGATAGTGAAGTCTCTAGGGTCCCCTTCAGAAGAGAGTGGGGAATCACGTGGACGGGACTGAGCAGTTCCCTCCCTCTATTCCAGTTACCAGATGTGGGAGAAAGAAGCAGAGTTCCTGTGGAGACAGACACGTGCGCGTGCGCGCACACACACACACACACACACACACACACCAGATCCCCCAGGGATCATGTGGGAATCTTTGCAGAAGAAGCTGTTGACTCTGGAGGAATCCAGAGATTGGCTTCCACCCAGTATCACTGATGGAAATTTCATTTTTGGCCAATGAGGAAGACAGCTTTGTCCTCAGGGACCAATCAGTAGTGATGGGGGACAGGCAGTTACCAGGAAGGGGTCAAAACCAGGGAGACTGGAGGGCTCCAGATTGGAGTACAGCCAAAGAGAAAGAAAACATCCCAGGAGGAGGGGATGAGAGCTTCCTGGAGAGGCATCAGAGACCCTGTTCCCTGGCCACCTGGTAACCCAGGCAGGTCAGGAAGTGGCCAGCACCAGAAGACTCCAGTAGGTAAGGCTGGGAGGGTGCAGGGAGCCAGCCAGCCTCTAGCCTCAGACTCTGCATCCTTGGTGGACGTCTCCCTCACCCTCCAGAGCCTTCCTATCTGCCTGTCATCCTGCAGGCAAGGGCTCCCAAGAAGATGACAGTGACGGTTCCATGCTTCTGAAGCCTACACTCTGTGACCTTCAAGGGACCTTCCTGTGAGGCTGGTTCCCATTCTGCAGGGATAAGGGCCAGCACTAATTCCCTGAGAGGAGGAAGGAGGAGATTTCAGAGTTCACTCACCTGGCAGGTGTCGGCTCCGTCGCTATTGCCTGCACAAACCATGCCATTGGAGACCTGCCCTGGGTAGGCGTCCTCACACTTTTTCTGGGGGAAGATTTGTACTTCTGCGCAGTTGAGGGTGTCAGGAAAGTTCTCTGAGGAGGAAGACGTTGTAAGAGAGAGCAGCCCTTTTCCTCTGTTCCCATTTGGGTCTAACCCCCACTTTGTCCACTGGAAGCTGCGCCAAGGGAGTTTTCCAGCACATTCCGCAGGGCACACGGCTTCTAGCCATGTTAAAGAAAGCTGTGGTCCCTGCAAATAAGAGAGGTGCCTTCTCCATCTGGAGAGGGGCTCCTGATCTTACCTTTTGTGGCTGGCCCAAAATCATTTTCAAATCACAAGGGAGTTGACTGGTGGGGAGGGGACTTGGGATGTCCCCTTAAGAGACTGCTGACCCTCTCCCTCCAGTCTTCCTATTCTCTGACCACCAAGAGCCTCAATTTCAGCTAATTCCTCTTTCCAATGTCATGTCCTCCAGAAGCCTTCCTTGACCCCTCTAATTACACCACCACTCCTGCAGCACTTCCTGTCGTTGCCCTCTGCAGTATTTCATTATAGCTCTTTACCTGGTCCACTTCCTATGGTTGCCCTCTGCAGTATTTCATTATATTTTATTTTACATGTTATTGTCTATTTCCCTCACCTTGTGATGCAACTTCATAAAGTCGGGGACGCTGTGCTCTGTTCAGGACTGCATCCTCGGTGCCTACAATGGCCCTGGGGCATGCTAGGTGCTCAGTAAATAAGTGTTGAGTTAATGATGGAAAGTGGAATTCACCTTTCTCATTAATCTCCTTTGAGAGACAGACGTGAGAAAACCTTGTGCCCTGAGCTAAATGCTCACAGTCTCCTGTAACCTCAGTAGCTCTCTGAAGGAGAGATGCATTCTTTCATTTTGTTGTTAGTTCAAATGTTCAACAAATATTTGTTGAGCTCCATCCGTGTCCCAGTCACCATCCCAAATACTCAGACACACAAGGAAGAAATCAGATGCAACCTAAACCCTCGTAGAGCTGCAGGGTCTCTTGGACAGTGATTCCCAACTTGCAAAAGAGGAGGCTGAGGCTGGGAGATGGAAAGAGACTTCCCCGGGACAAGGGGAGGAGTCTGCCTGAGTGGTGAGCAGACGCATTTCCACAGCAACACAGGTCAGACATGCAGGGACCTGAATCTTAAGTTGCCACTTCCTGCAGAATCCTATTGCCTCTCTCAGCTGAGCCCCAATTTTTTTTTCTACTGTCAAGTAGGGCCAGATGCCATTTAGATTCTGAAGTCCCCAAAGGATGGCTTTAATGGAGGTCCAGACATTTGGACCCAGTAAGAAGGGATTGCTGGGGACCTGGACAAGGAGGGGTGTGGACTCCTATGTCAAGGTGAGAGCCAGGTTTCCAGGGTTCTACTGGGGCGGCAGGGGGACTGAGGAGCCTGTTTTCCTGGGCCCCTATGCAATGAAGGTTTTTATAAAATGGTACTCTGTACCAAAGAGGGATTTTTTTTTTGAGCCCTGCTTAGCAATCTGTTCACTCTTTCCCTCTTTCCCTCACCACTTCAGTCTGACCTTCAAGGTTTCCAATATGGACCTCTGGGGACTCTCAATGTCATAATCACTTTCCCTTGTTTATCTTTTGGGGAAGCCAGTCCTTGCTCATGGCTTGGGGTTTACTGGGCCAACCAGCTCCTCTTCTCCCTCCCAGTAGTGGCCAGGCCCACTACCTCGGGGGCTGGTGACAGTGCCCCAGCCTGATATGATGCACTTCTGGCCAACTCGGGAGCATTTATCTGCCAGGTTGATGGGCTTCACTTTGGACCCTAAGGATGCCCGGCCACGTAGTCGGATGAGCATCAGATCATGCCTGTGGTCGTCAATGTTGGTACTGTTGAAGCAGGGGTGTTGGATGGACTGAGCCACAGACATTTCCTGCTCCGGCCCTTCTTTACTCTGCAGGCTGTGATCTCCCAGTCGCACTGTGTACTTCCTGTAAGTGGTGGGAGGTAGCTTGGGACCTAGGCAGGAGTCTGGATTATCTGCACCTCCCCCTTAGGATGTAGAGTCTAGACACCCAGTTTCTGCTCCACCTGAGTCTAGACTCCAGCCTTCCTCCCTCAGACCCAGAAGTCCAGGCCCCAGCCTTCCTCCCTCAGACTCTGGGGTCCTGCTTTCTCCTTCCTAAGCAGAGGCCTGAATCTCCTCAGATCCCAGCCCACCCTGCCCCAGAAATTCACTCACAATTTTTTACAGTGGGCAGCCGTGAGGACCCAGTTGGCACCTACAAGGACAGCCCCGCAGAGCAGTCGCTGGCCCTGGAACAAAGCTGCCTGCCAAGGCTGCGAGTGGGGTTCACACTCCTGGCCCTCCAGGATCTTGGGCCCCTGTGCATTGGCGCATCCTGCAGCAGGAGGGAGAGGGTTGGATCTCCACCCTCAGGGTCAGTGCCCGGGCCAGGAAAACCACTGTGGGTTCAAATTGACATGCAGCCAGTTCTCTGCATGCCTGCCCTGCCCACTTCATGCGTGAAACCCCACACACTGCCACACAGGCACACATGGACACTCACACTGAAGTCCCCAAGGCACGTGCTTCCCACACTTGTCTGCAGGGGCACCGTCCACCCCATGCCACTGCTACATCCGCCAGGTCTTCCACACCTCCACCCAGCTCAGGAAGCCCCCAGAGGCTCCCACACCATGTCATGTGCTTCACAGGGCCGCGCACCACCTCATGCACCCACATACCCACCCAGCTTTCACGCAGGCTCCCCACTGCCGCCTCCCCTTCAGAAGCCTCCCTGTCCCCCTCACCTGCCCAGGCTCCCAGCAGCAAGATCAGGATCCTCCAGTTAAGGGCTGCACGGAGTGGGGGGCATCTCATGGTGTCTGAGAGAGCCAGAGGGTGGGGCTGAGATCGGAAAGGAGGAGCCTGAAATCCTAGTATTTGGGGACTGGGGAGGGAGCAGAGTATCCGGAGCTGTTCTGAGTCCTGTAGCAGGAAGGAGCTGAAGGTCCAGAATCTTGAGTGTGAGGAAGAAGGAGACAGGAGCCCCAGATTTCTGAAGCTAAGTATGGATTCCTACATTCCGAGGGAGGCAGCAGTTAGGGTCCTGGACCTCTGGGTCTGGGGAGAAGGACCTGGAAGCTGAGACTCCTGAGTCTGGGGAAGGAGGGAGTTGAAGCCTGGGATCCTGGGTCTGGAGGGACAAGGGGTCTGAGGCTGGGGAGGAGGGGTCCCTGGGCCTGAGGCCTGCGTCTGAGTACCTCTGCACCTCACCTTCCAGAATCCAGGGGCGGGGTCACCTACTGATTTCGGGCTCAGTGGAAGAGGCCCCAGTACTTCAGCCGTCTGCCGGGTACACAATTCTTCAGCCTTTTAACTGGGAATCCCCGCCCCCTGCCCCGCCTCCTCCCGCACCTGAGCTGGGGACGCGGCGGAGAACCCTGGGTGTGTGTGAAGAGGGGCGGAGGGGCTGAACCGAAGTCTTGAGGGGGGACAGGCTGCAATCTCCAACTCCCGCGGGTAGGGAGAGGGGGTGCTCAGTGCTGGGACTCCAAGATCTGAGACAGAAATAGCTGGGGCGGGAACCCCTGGGTCTCAGGAAGGAGTGGCGGAAGGGTGGACCCTGGGTCACAGGGCTGGGGGCTGAAGTCTTGTCTTTTTGGAGGGAGAGGCTTGGAGCCTCGTTCTTGCGGTAGGAGAGGGCTGCCTCCAATAACCCGGAAGAAAGGCGGTCCTTCTAGATTCGGAGTCAGGAGGGCGCACCCGGCCCGCCCGCTGCTCAGAGGTGCGGGATCTGGGAAGGCAGGTTTGGGAAGCGCCGTGACCTGGTTTCCCCTTCCCCTGGGGGCGGCGGGACCAGCCCAAGCAGAGCTCTAGAGCCTTGCTGCAATAGGGGTGATGGAGACCGACGTCAGGCAGGACTTGGGGTCAAGGAGCCCTCATCTACCCTCGACCGGTGGCTCTCCCTTCATCCCACAGCGCAGACAGACGCAAGGCGCGGTTCCCCGCATTTATTGTAAAATCATCCATTGGCTCTCATAGGCTCGAGACCCCCAGCTTCTCCCAGTCGGGTCCGCGTCAAGATTCAAACCCAGGACCCGCCTAGAGGAGGACCGCGAGGGGCGGAGCCTAACACGGTCTGAATTCCACGTGGGCGGAGCTACGAAGCCCCTGACTCCATAGGGGCGGGATCTCCGACGGAGGAGGCGGGGCCCAAAGGGGCGGGGTCCAAAGAGGAAAGCCCATTGGGTAAAGTTGGGAGGGCGGAGCTACTTAGTAGAAGTAAGCCAGCCACACGGTGGAGCTGTTCCAGGAGATGGTGCCCGTTGTCGGTGACGTCTAGGAGACAGGGCCAAGAGGGGCGTGTCACTGGTGCGTTACGAGGGGGCGTGGCTAAATTGCAGTTCAAGGGCGGAGGCGGAGCCCAAGGGGCGCAGCCTGAGTGTCCAGGGTTTGGTCTCCTGGGCAGCTGAGGGTCAAGGCGGAGACCGCAGAGGCTGGAGCGCTGCAGCAACTCCCTAGACCCCATCCACCATCCTCTCACAGTCGTCCTTAGCGTGAGGGCTCAGTTTTCCTCTATGGTTTTTCGAATCCAGTCTTTGTAGTGGCGTACGCTAGTAAAGACCGTGGGGCGCCGCGGTCTGGAGCAGGGCTCAGCACCTCCAGACACCACGCCTGCAAGGGTTCCCTTGCAAACCAGGGGCCCCCCAGAGTCACCCTGTGTGCGGAAGAGCAGAGAAACTGTTACACCGGCCTATTCTTGACAATCACGTGGGCCGCTTCCTCTGTCCTGGAAATGCCCCCAAAGTGCTCCTCAACACCTAGGAGTCCAGTTCTCCACTCTCTCTTCTCTCAGACCCAGGGGGAAAAGCTTGGAGACCTACCTCCCCCAGGACCTAGCATTCTGAGCTCCTAGTCCTCTTCTTCCCCAGGACTCAGTGTCAGGACCTTCCACTCCACCTCCCTTCTCCTTTAGTTCCAGGAGTCTGGGGTTCCAGTTGTCTTCTCTCCCAAGCCTGTGGCCTCTTCCCCAGAGCAACGTCTTACCTGGCAGGAGCCTCGGCCCCCCTCCCACAAGCCTGCACATATCATGCTGTCCGAGATGTGGCCTGGATACGCCCGGTGACAGAGTTTGGTGTCCAGGATGCTGATGTTGGCACACTGCAGCGTGAGCGGGTACTGCACTGTTTAGAAAGCAGATCCAAAGAAGATCAGCAGCTGTCCCCAGCAAACTCAATTTCCCGCCCTGAATCTTCCCTGAAGCCTTTCCGCTAGAGGACCCATGGAGACACATCAGAAGACCCGAAGATGGAGACAAGAGATGGTGACATACAGTCATAGCATGTGAGAAGAACAGATGGACAGGAGAGAGGGAGAAGACTAGAAGAACAAGAGAAAGAAAGATGCAGACAGCAAGAGACAGGAAGAGAAATACATATAACTCTCTTGGAGAGAAATAGACCTTGTAGGAAGAGGAGACAATGAAGAAAGGAAGAAACAGACCCAGAGACAAGGGAAGGGGTGGCACAATGAAGAGTGGACAGAGGATCACTGACAGAGGCAGAGGAACTGGACATGGACAGAGGCAGTGGAGCACACCCAACAGACAGATAGGCACACACCTATGAGTCTGTGTAATATACAGCTACAAAGTCAGGTGCATCAAAGGACTGGCTGGGTAAATAGTGGGGGTGGGGACCGTGCAGCCAGTGGGGTGGAGTGGAGTGGACCTATATCTTATCCGAAGAGGGCGGTCTTACTGCCAAGTGGGGGCTGCTATGGGGATGTGGGCAAACTACTACCAGTTCCCTGAAATTCTCAAGCAAATCCAGAAACGTGGCTTTCACAGAAAGCATTCCAGTTTTAGATATTGGTAGCAACAAATTCAGACTGGATTTTTAAAGACACTTGGAAAACTAATAAGCCTTATTTGACTAATGGGTACCAGTTTGTGACTGAGATGGAGGTTTTTCTTTCAATTCTAAGATGTGCATATGTTCACATTTAAATGTCTGGAATCAGGATGTGTCTTCCCATACCTGGTGTCAAACCATCAATTACACTTTTTTTTCATTCTTAGCAGTTCATAAAATAATTATGCATGTTAAATTTTATAGCATTTTAGATTTGATGGAATATATTCATAGGGAGGTGATTGCGGGGAGAGGACAGAAGTGAAAAGGCAGAGACAGAGAGGCAGGGGAGCCTAGCTCTGAGCCTGAGACCTAGGGACTGTGTCACTGGCAAGGCCATACCCTTGGGGCTAGACACTGCCCCCCAGCCTGAGATGAGACACTGAGTGCCCGGGGAAACGTAGGTCTGGCTGAGGTTGAGGGGCTGCACAGCAGGACCCAGATGTGCCCGCCTGGGCAGACGGATCAGCATGATGTCGTCGTTGTGGTCATTGGCACTGAGGTCCTCATTGAACCCGTGGTGGGGGAAGAAGTCTGTGACCCGGAACAGCTGCTCTGGTCCCTCCCACTTCCAGAGGTGGTGCTCCCCAAGACGGACCCACAGGTACCTGCTGGGACATACTTCAGAGGTCAGGTGGGAGGGAAGCAGGGGATCCCATTGGCTCCAGTCTTCTTTTTCTATCCATCAGGGTGCTGTGTGACCCTTCACAAGCGATGCACCCTCTCTGGGTCTCTGTTTCCCATTCTGATTTTCTGTCTGCCTCTGTCTGTATAGCCCTTCCCCCAGAGCCTAGTAGCTGAGTGAGCAACCATCCTCCCTGCCCCGCCTAGCACTCCAGTGGTGACCTGGGTCCCCTGGAACCTTGTGGACCACACAATAACAACCCCACCTCCTGCGCCCACAGGTCTAGTGGCTTGTGTGGGAGTGGCCCTCAGTGTGTTTGGGGGCATGTGTGTGTGTGTATGGAGAATCCCAAGCTTGAGGGTCATCCGTGGCCCGAGGCTTTTCCTACCTGTCGTACCCTTTACTCTGCAGGGCAGTTCTTCATGAGGCCTAATCTTAAGCCCTTTTGCTGCAGTCCCTGCCCACTTGCTCTGTTCTAGGTCGGTGCTCAGAATAGGTGGGGCCCTTCAGGGGTCTTCATGTCCATCCCCCAGTCTCTAGACTAATGACTGACAATTCAGGGTTTAGGGTGAATGGGATGTTGCTTCTGTCTCTGCCCCCCTCTGCTGTCCTTATGGACTCTGTTGGGGAAGTTGGCCCCTGCATCCCACTTCTTGCCTCTGCATCTGTTCCATCTGTACATCTCTGCTTCTCTCCTTTTGTGTCTTTGGAGCTAAATTTAAACATTGTTCCCCCAGCCAGAGGCACAGGCTTGTTGTGGAGCAGTGCATGATGGGAAATTCCCACACAGCATGCTGAACCAGCATGTGGTCCTGGAGCGAATGATGAGACAGGCAGGGTGGCCCCTGTTCCGTGATAATGTGCAGATTCTAGGGTTCTACTAGAGTGCTCAGAATCCAATGTTCTAGAATTATAAGATCCTCACACCCTGTTGTCTATGGCTGTAGGATTCTCAGAAGCTCAAGTTTTAGAAATTTAAGGATTCAAGATCCTAACATCCTACATTTCTGGGTTAAAAATCCAGGATTTTAAAGTTATCTGTATTAAATCTAAGACTTAAAGAGTTTAGAATTCTAATACTCTGGAACAACAAGAATAGAATTTCAGTTTGGCCTGTAATCCCAGCAACTTGGGAGGCTCAGGTAGGAGGATTGAAAGTTTAAGGCCAACCTCAGCAATTTAGCAAGGCCTTAAGCAACTTAGTGAGACCTGGTCTTAAAATAAAAAAATGAAAAAAGGCTTGGAATATAGCTCAGTGGTAAAGCACCCTTGGGTTCAATCCCAATACAAAAATAAATAAATGAATAAATAAAATAGAAGTTTTTTGTAGCTCTTGCCTAACATGTGTGAGGCCCTGGGTTCAATCCCCAGGACTGCAAAACAAAACAAAACAAAACAACAAAAGCCTAGAATTTCATCATTCTAGAATTCCATAAATCCATGATTTTAGAAATTAAATGTCTAGGATTCAAAGTGTTTAAGACGCCAAAGCTTTCTGAGTTAAGGCTTTAAGGCTCCCTGGTTTTTAAGGTTCTAGAAGGACAGAATTCAGAGGTATTGAATCCATCAGATTCTACATATTAGTGAATATAGGCTTGTAGAATTCTTTGAATCACAATATCTGTGAATCAAAGATCCCAGGACTATAAGTCTCAATATCCCATGCGTCCAAAACACTTAGAACTGAAGATTCTAGTATTGCATTAGCAAATGCAGCCACGGAGCACTTGAAATGTGGCTTTTTCAAACTGAGATGTGTCCTCTGTATAAAACACATGCTGGATTGCAAAGGTTTACTGCTAAAAACAAACCAACAAAAATGAGCAAACTGTCACTCAATGATTTAAAATGTGATTGCATTTTGAAATCGTATTTGAGTACGTCCAGTTAACTCTATGGGCGAAGTTGTCTTTACTGGTTCTTTTCACTTTTTAGCGAGCCTACTGGAGAACTGGAGCTCGCACGTGCGGCTGGCATCCCTCTCCTCGGGGCTGCGCTGATGCAGACCTCTGAGATTCTAACATTCAAAGCTTCAGGTCTCGGACTCTCAGAACCTCGGATCTTTGGGGCTTTGGGGAGGCTGCCCTTCCCAACCCTACAAATGGAGCTCCCTCCCCCTCCCGCTCCCCTGGCCGCGCAGCGCCGGGCACCCGGGGCACTCACGGCTTGCGGCAGTGGGCCGCGGTGAGCAGCCAGAGGTCGCTGATGAGCGTCGCCCCGCAGAAGAGCCGGGTGTGGTAGAAGAGGCCCGCCTGCCAGGGCTGCGAGTTGCGGGGACACTCCTCCGCCCCGATGGTGCGGGTGTCTGCCCAGCCTTGCCCTGGGGTGGGGGCAAGAGGGGTCAGTGCGGAGCAGGCGGGCAGGGAGCGCCTGGGAGGGGATGCGGGGCAGCGAGCCAGGGGCAAGGTGGGCAGTGAGCGCAGCCCTGGAGGGGCCTGGCCTCCAGATGGGCTCACCTGGCAGGAGAGACAGCAGAGCCCAGATGAATCCCAGCTTCATGGCCTCGGGGTGGGTCCTCAGCCCGCGCTGGCGCCTGAGCTTCTTTAAGGTATACCTGCATCTCCTTCCTCCTCCCTGGGGCGGCCCCAGTGATTAATCAGGGTTGGGAAATGTCCTGGGGGAGGGGGAAGCTCTGGGGTTGTGCCTGGGGTGGGGGTGGGCTCAGGGGGACCCCCTGCTGGAATGAGCTGGCCCTAGCTGGACCAGAACTGGGCTAACTGGGGAAACTGGGGAAGGGGTGCTGGTGTGCAGAGGGGCTGTGGGCGCTTGCTCTGGGCCTTCAGAGTCGGGGCAGGGGAGGGGGGTTGCAGGATCTGGATCCGGAAGGAGGCAGGATCCCAGGATGGACGCAAGTTTATCTTGGGTGAAGCAGAGGGTGCTGGGGTTAACCTCACGGGGCAGGCTGGAGGATTTGCAGGGGACTGCCCGGAAATGGGCACAATAGTGCAGGAAGGAGAGAAAAGAGGGAGATAGAGGCAGAAGGACCCAGAGTGAGAGGAGAGGCAGGAGAAGGCAAGAGGGACTAAGGAGCCCAGAGCCAGGCCAGGGCCACCATGGAGCCACACACTACACAGAGGTCTCCCCACAGGGTGGGCCTCTTCCCTACAGCCCACCACCCTGAGGACTCAGGGGCCCAGACTGTCTGGAACCAAGCATCGTACCCTCTCTCAATACTGCCTGATCCTTACCAGAATCCCAAGAACATTTGCTGTCCTTTCCCCACCACATCTGTCCCCTTCCCTCCCCCTCCCATACTGCCCTTCCCATCACCCCCTCCGCCTGGCCTCATTCCCCTTATCTTCTCACCAATGGGGCAGCCCCAGGTCTGACTCACCTCTGTGTCCCCAGAATCACCCAGTTCTGGGCTGGGCTCACAGGAGTCTACACGGGATGTCAGTTGAGTGAGTGAATGTCTTTCTCCATACCCTTCCTTTTCTGGTGAGCTCTTCCCCATCCTCAAAGTCCAACCTAAATGCCCCTCCACCAAGATGCCTTCGCTTATTTCTCCTTTCCTTCCTTTGGCCATTCATAGCCCTTTCCACTTTTCTTTGCCCATAGACTTATCAAGCTGGGATGGGCTTGACACCCCACTAAGGTGTAGTGGTTTGAAGCATGGACTCCAGAACTGGACCGCCTGTGTCCAAATCTCTTGCTGGAACTGATTAGATGTAACCTAGGACAAGTCACTGGAGCTCTCTCAACTGGTGAGTAGCAATAATAAGCAGATTGTGTGTGGGGGGGGGACGAAGTGAGTTAACACACATGCTGGACACAGGTGAGTACTGGGTAAACCCGGGTCTCCATCCCCTGCAGGGTCCACACTACCTGCATCAGAGCACATATCACCCATGACCAATTACTCCCTCTCCAGGCAAGACTCGATGTGATGGGAGCCCCGCTACCTTCAAGCTGGGTGCAGTGGTGCTCACCTGTAATCCCAGCAGCTTGGGAGGCTGAGGCAGAAGGATCACAAGGTCAAAACCAGCCTTAGCAATTTAGTGAGGCTGTGAGAAAATTAGTGTCTCAAAATAAAAATAAAAAAGGGGGCTGGAGCATGGCTCAGCATTTGGAGCGCTTGCCTGGCATGCACGAAGACCCGGGTTCAAACCCCAGCACCACACACACAACTAAGTGTCAGAGAAACAGAGGCCAGATGGAAAAATTGATTCTCTCTTAAACACACACACACACACACACACACACACACACACACACACATGACTGGGGATATGGCTCAGTGGTTGAGTGCCCCTGGGTTCAATCCTCGGTACCAAACAAAAGAAAAAAGAAAGCTACCTCCCTTCTGGGACTAGTGTAAGGTAAGTTGCTTCTGTGTACTCCTTTCTTTTTATTTTAATTTTCATTAGACAGTAATCAAGCAGGTATCCGCATTCACAAAGCAGGGAATTGAAGCAGAGAAGGCATTCAAGTAATTGGTTCAAGGTCCCATAGAGATACGCATTTTCTCCTCTAGCTGGTGAACTCCTAGTTATACTTTAAAACTCCACACAGATATCGCTTCATGTGAGAAGCCTTCTCCACCTCTTCAGGCCCTTCTGTTACAGAACTGATCCATTTGTGTTACTTGCTCATTCAACAATGTGCCGAGTAGCTTCTGTACCAGGCACTGTAGCAAGTGCTTGGAATACACAGGGGCCAAGCTGTGACTTTGTCCTCATGGACTCTGTGTGTGTGTGGGGGGGGCACACAGTCATTATCAAATAAACAGATAAATGAGATAATTCCAGCTATAATGGGTGCTGCGAAAGAAATAAACAGAGCAATGGAATTGGTGACCAAAAGGGAACCCCTTTCCAGGACAACCTGGGAAGGCCTCCTGGAGGAGGTGACCTTTGAGTGGAATGACAAGAATCTAAGTCTTGCCCATCTCCCAGACCTGATGAACAGCTTCCTGAGGGTAGGGCTGTCAGATTCATGTCCAGGGCCTGGCATAAGAAGACGGCTCAGTAAACACAGAGTGAGTAAAGGCATGGGTGAATTGCTTTGAAAGCTGTCCAGCCCCAATGTCCCACCTACTTTGCTTCTGGTCCCTGGGTGACAAGCTCGGCTGATACACTGGACTGACATTTCCTGGGTGGGGTGGACAAGGAAGAGCCACCGGAAGGAAGTCGAACGCCCACTGTGTGCTCAGACCTCGGGTGCTAATCTTCTGCAGGCTGTGAGGGGCAGGGACCTTGTGGTGCTCACTGTGTCCCCAGCACCCAGCACTGGGCCTGGCAGAGAAGAGGTGCTTAATAAATTGTTGTTTGAAAGTAGAAACAAACATGGCCCGTGCTTCGGGAAGATTTCTGCTGTGTCTGTGTTCAGCTTATGTCACGACTTACAAGTCCAGACCGCAAGGTCCAGGAGGAGCAGAGACAGGCGGACATCGACGCCTTTCGCCTGCATCCTGTGTCCAACACCCCACCCCACTCCAGGATGGAAATATTTAGAGACAATTTCAGGGAGCGGAAAACAATCCCTCCTCCCAAGCTTTCAGGACAAAGATCTCAATACTAAAGATCTCTCCCTAACCCTCAGAGGCATGGACTTAGCAAGGGAGGCCCTGTGCTCCCAGAGGCTTGGAAAGATGCATTGCAGGGGCCGCATGGAGGCCCAGGTTGCCAGGTGAGCTGGTGTTGGGTGGACCCAGAAGTGGGGGCTGGTGGAAGGGGAGGAGGAAGAGGCCGAAGGTGCTTCCTGAGGCTCGGAGGAGAGCAGGGAGCGATTCTCCCATCAGCCCTGGGCATGGGGCTGGGGGTCTGGAGCAAGGGTGACAGAGATACCCCTACCAAGATGTGATCGTGACAACAGACCACACACTTCAGACTTCCATGACAATTACCATAAAGATTTACAT
Organism: Aplodontia rufa; assembly: GCA_004027875.1. Classification (NCBI taxonomy): domain Eukaryota; kingdom Metazoa; phylum Chordata; class Mammalia; order Rodentia; family Aplodontiidae; genus Aplodontia; species Aplodontia rufa. The sequence continues at coordinate 108,132 of PVKS010001227.1, forward strand.
ACACGCTTTCCATCACCCACTCTTCACAGCCCATGGAAGAGGTAGGCACTTCAGTGTTCCCCTTTCACAAGCGAGGAACCCAAGGCTCAGAGAGGGTACTTGGCTTGCCCCTGGTCACACAGCAGGGCATAGTAGAGGAAGCCAGGCCAGGTGACCGATAACTTCTCTCAGAGACTAGGTGATCAGATTCCTCGTTTTTCTTGAACAAATCTTTGCCACAGCTTTCAGTACTTTGGCTCCAGGGTGCGCAGAGAACATCAGCGGCAGAGGGAGTGAGGAGAGAGGAGAGATGCAGGTAGGTGTGGGTGGGTGGCAGAGGGTGGTGGAGGAAGAGAACAGGTAGTGAGGGAGTTGTGGGGGCCTGGATCAGTTGGAGCGGATGGTTTTCCTGATCCAGGGGACATATTTGCAGATCTGGGTGTAAACAGCTGGGTGCTGGGCAGAGCCGCAGGGGTAAGCACCCCAGGAAAGGATGCCATGTAAGGTCTGGTCACACACCAAAGGGCCGCCCGAGTCACTCTGCGGGAGGGAGGAAGGAAAGACCCCGATGTGAGACATCACTGTGGGACAGTGATGGGGCCAGGCTAGAGCTGGAGGGGGCAAAGACGGGTCAGGATGGGGTTGGAATTAGGTGAATTGGGTGCACTGGCTGGGGAGGAGGTGGACTTGGGTGCAGGGGTGGGGTCAGGGGATGAAAAGGGAGATGTGATGGGGTTGAGGCCGGGACTTGAGGGTGGGAAAGGATTTGAGCTCAGGGATGAGGAAGGGTGTGGGCCACGGAGGGGCTGGGGTCCAGGATGGTCAGGAATGGGGCAGGGCACCTCCTTCCCAGGTATCAGAGCCTGGCCAGTCCCTACCTGGCAAGGGTCCTGGCCCTGGTCCAGTCCAGCACAAACCATGTTGTTTGTGATCACACCAGGATAGAAGACTTCACACTCTTTAGTGCTCAAGATAGTGACCCTGGAGCAGCTCAGGCCCTTGTTGTACTTCACTAATGGGAGATAAAGGAGATAATTCCAGCTATAATGAGTGCCAGGTCATCCCTGGGGCCAAGGGTCCAGATGCAAGACTGTCTCTCTCAGGCCCAGCCCTCCTCCCTCGGACCAGGGGTGTGGGTTCCAGGCCTCCTTCCTCAGACTCAGGGGCCTGGGCCTCAGCCTTCCTCCCTCAGATATGGGGGGTCCAGGACCCCTCCTCCCTCAGGCCCAGGGGTTGGTGCCCCACCCTCCTCCCACAGGTGCAGGCCTCAGGTCCCCGCTCTTGCCTCTCCGGGAGGCGGTGGTGCCCCAGCCAGCAATCTGGCACTGGTCTCCTGGCTGGGTGCAGCGGAGGGGCAGCTGCAGGGTCTGGACACGGGGCCCCTGCACGATAGGCCTGCCCAGCTTCAGCAGCATGAGGTCATGTTCGTCTGTCCGCCTGGGCAGGATGGGGCCCAAGCCCTGGCGGTACTTGGGGTGGACGACAGGGTGACTAGCCAGACGGAGCTGCTCCCCCTGGAGAAGCAGCAGGTGGTCGTCCCCAACTCGAGCCCACAGTGGCCTGGGGAGGGAAGAGCCTTAGGGCAGCAAACCTTCATGGGAGAGTGGGCCTGGGTCCTGAGTCCCTGGGGAGGAGGGCGCAGGCAGGGAGCAGGCCCATACCTGTGTCCTGAGATGGGCGGGGTCTGAGGGAAGAGGGGCACCAGGAGCAGTGGAACTCCTGGGTCCTAGGGAGGAAGGGGCTGGCGAAGGGAGTGGGGCTGTGGACTGGATTCCTGTACACGAGGAGCAGGAGTCTGGTGCTTGGGTTCTTGGGTTCTGCAAGTGTTGACCACTGGGGATCTGCCCCCTGGCTAAATCTACCTCTTCCTTTCTCTATAATGACATCCGGTCCTTCCTCCCTGGTTGGGATCTCAGGGCCAACATTATAATTTAGTTCTAAATTCCTGACCACACCAGACCCTGACTTCTGCCTCTTGCATACAACTACCTACTCCCAAATGGAAGCAGAGAATCAGCTAGACAGGCATGATGGGCCCGGAAACACTGAGGACCACACCGCCCCCTGGCGGCCACAGCACAAGCCCTGCCTCTCCATGTCCAGGAAGGCCTCCGCGATTAACCACCTCTGGAGCTGGGAGAAACCAAGTGTCCCTACCCTTCCGTCCCTCCCTGGGACCGCTCCCACCCACTCCATGGCGTCCTCAAGAAGCACCCCCTACTTGTTGTTCCAGCAGTGCGCGGCCGTGAGCACCCAGCTCTCGTCCACAAGGACGCCTGCGCAGTGGAACTTGAGGCCATTGAAGAGGGAGACCTGCCAGGGCTGTGAGGCGCGCGCGCAAGGAGCTCCGAAGGCCGCAAGATCCAAGCCCGTGTCATTTACCAGGAGTGCATCCGCGGCTGGAGAAAGAACCGGGCGGAGGGGCGGGGGTGGAATCTGAGCTCGTAGGAAGAGCCTGGGACTGGCCTGCGGGGGGCGCAGTCAGAACGCCAGGGAGTGGAGAACTGGGGGGACGGAATGGAAGTGGGAGGAGAAAGGCCTGAAAGTGCAAGGATAGATGGATGGAGTAGAGCAAGACCGAGGACAGAATAGGGTGGGTCTGGAGGGGCAGGGACCTGACGCCACGCGCCGAAACGAGAGTCCAACACAGACGGGTGACAAGGAGGAGCCGCGGGAGCGCGGCGGTGTGGAAAGCTGCAGGGCGCCGACCAGGAGGCGAAGACAGAACGCGGCGGGGCGGTAAAACAACGCGGCCGGAGCAGAAGTGGGAGGAGATAGAACCCGGAGGGCGGCGAGGGGGCGGAGACAGAACGCTCCACTGTGCCAAGTGGGTCCCTGACGGAAGCCACTGGGAGAGATGGGTGGGAATAACCAAACGGAATTGGAAAATGGAAGAGGGTAAAAAGTGGCAAGGCAAAACGTGGGACAAAATACGGCAAAGAGGCAGGGAGGGACCAAAGGAGGTCGCGCAAGAGGAGGAGAAAGAATGCGGCGAGGAGAGAAGGGGGTCTGAATGGGGCAAGACACCCAGCCCCCGCCCCCTCGCTGACCCGGCTGCGATCCCTGCTCGGGAACGTTGGGTGGGTGCTGGGGTCCCAAAGGGAGGAGAGGTGCGCCAGGGTTGATAGTAGCGCATACTCCTGCCCCGGTCCCGGCCTCTCCAGCCGCCCCCTGTACCCTGTCTCACCCCAGAGTTGCGCCATCAGCAGCGGCAGCAGCAGCTTCATCTGGGCCCTGGCCCCAGAGGCAGCGGAAAGGTGGAGGTGCGAGGGTTTCATGGCTAGGACCAGGGCTGGGGGGCGGGAAATGGGTTAAAACAGATGCTCTGACAGAGACCCCCACCTCACCCGGCCTGTGGGTCCAGACTGGGCCACCCCAGATTGCCCGGACCTGTTTCACCCGCAGCCGCACACTGCTGGGGCAGGGGAGGAGGGAAGGGCGATTCGGGTCGGAACTGCCCTAATAGGAGCAATTATCCCAATAACGCCCCTGGTGCCTTCTAGCTGTCCTCCCTGAGCCCGAGGGGAGAGCTCTGCGAGCCCGGGCGGCCCCGGAGGCCAGCCACGTAGCGCGCCGGGTTTCACCCTTCTTCGAAAGTAGGGTAGAGGTCCGAGACTTGAAGCCAGTGGGGACCTCTTCCTAAATTGCATTGGTGAGGGACTTCCCTGTCCTGCGGATAGGGAAATCGAGGCTCAGACAGGACTCTTGCCCGTGGCCAGAGGATCCCCACCCATCCTCTCGTCATCGGCCCCAAGGCGGGTGGGCTGCATCCCGCTTCACCTGGGAGTCGCCTGTAGGACGGAGGAAGGAGAACCAAGGGTGCCCCTGCCCTGCTGTGTGGGCTGTCGAGTCCTCTGCCCAGGGACCCCTGGCCAGACCTTCCCTTTTAACTCTCAAGATCCCGGAAGCTTCCCCACCCTCCCCCTGGGGATTCACTCCCTCTTTTCCCTCTCCCTAATTATACCGTGGGTGGGGCTGGCACCCAACCTGGGCCCCAGATTCCTGCTTGGGGAGGGGCCCTGGAATACAGGCTTGTCCCTGTCCCCCTAACACCTTTCTTTTTGGTAACTGGATTCTGTGGGCGTTTCCCTGGGTAAAGAAGTCTTCACAGGTGTGGTGAGGGGGAGAAGGTGCCGGTCCCTAGGGATTTTCAGCGAGCAGAGAAAATAAACAGGGAAGTGCATACCTAGCGAGACAAGGTGAGAATTTCAGAATGTGGAAGCGGAAGGAGGGAGGCAGAGATCAAATAGGTGGATGGAAAGAGTAGGAGGGACAGAAACCTGCTGGGAACAGGGGACTGATAAATCGAGGCAGAGGGAAGGAGTGGGCAAGCAGGCTAAGAACTTACAGAAATGGGAAAGACAGACAAACAGCAGGGGAGAGGAGAAGGAACAAGGGCAGAGAGAAGGATGCTTTGTGTCTTGAGCCCACCCCACAGCTGGAGCAGTGGGCTGCTAGTGTCCCGGTGCCTGGCACTCATTCAAGTTTGGAGGGGCGTGGCCTTGCCGCATACCCTTCTGTGGCTATCTCACATCCTCCCCTGCCATCTGCGTGTCTCCAGGTGAATCACAGGAGGCCCAGGTAACGAGGGTCATTGACATCACCTGGACCAACTCCCTCATTTGGGGTAAAGAATGGCAGGCTCAGAGAAGGCAGTGACTCCCAGGAGGTCACACAGCAAGTCTGCCTAATAACTGGAAAGCCCCAATTTCAGCTCTGGGCGCTTAACTCCTCATGCCAGCTACCTCCCCTGGAAGGTGAGCAGAAGGTTGGAAAGGACTTTGAGTTCTGGACTATTTATGGGGTACCTTGTCCTTCAGAGGTTGTCCAGTTCAGCTCAGTCCAATCAAACTTTTGGAAATGTGGCTATAGAGCATTTGAAGTATTTCAAGTGTGACAGGAACTATATTTCTGATTTCATGTCATTTTTACTTAAATAGATGTGTGTGGACACCATATTGGCAGCAGGGACCTCTATTAACTACCTGCCATGGAAGTTGGAAAATCATGATGGCTCCCTTTGGCAAGGGCTGGCTATGCACAGGCTGTCTTATTTACTATGCTATGTATGTGCTACTTCTGTATGTACAACTTTGTAGTCAAGGAAGCAGATCTCTAACCAAGGCAGGGTTGTTTATTAATTAAAAGGTCACCTTGCTTCAAATCCTTACCCTTTCACTTGCTGTTGTGTGACCATGAGCAAGAAACTTCAAATCTCCATGCCAGTTTCCTCTTCTGTAAAATGGGTATGATAATAGTGCTGAACTCATCGGGGTTGGGAGGGTCACGTTGGCGATGTCGTTAAAAGCCCTCTGAATCACGGTCTGGCACAGTAAGTACTCAATACATTCTTTCACTCAGTCAATATTTATTGCCACCTTGCTGTATGTCAGGAAGTGTCTCTGGGGTTGGACATAGAACAGTGCATAAAACAGCTATGATTGTTTCCAGAGTCACAAGCTAGTCCAAGCCAGGATGTCCCTGATTCCAAGCCCCAAGTTCATTATAAAGCTATAGCATCTCCTGTGGCCAAAGTGGCCCCATGAAAGTGTACAAACGAGTCCTGACTTAGGGTTTCTTGTGAACAGAATGAGATCGCGTCTTTACAGGAAGATTGGACCGTGCGAGTGGCCTAATTGTTGTCCATAGTCTCCCGGATCCAGTCCACATATTTGCAGACTTTTGTGTAGACACCGGGCTTTCTGGTGACAGCACATGGATCTTGGCCCCAGGAGATAATGCCTTGAAGAGACCCGTTACAGACCAGAGGGCCCCCAGAGTCACCCTGGGCACGAGGAGAGAGAGAAGCAGTCAGAGCAAAGGGTGGAGGTGCTGGTGGGGGGAGTGGGGACGGCGTTGGAAGTGAGGTGGGGAGAGAGGGTGGGTTGGCATTGGGACTGGCAGAGGACGGGGTGGTGAGATTACGGTTATGGGTGAGAATAAGGATGGTTTTAAGGTCAGAATGGGATTGGGGATGGTTGGGCTGGAAATGGGGGTGGAATGGTGTTGAAATCAGAGATGGCCAACTGGAGATTGGGTTTAGCTGCAGCGGCAGGTGGGGCTGGGGCTGAGACAGTGGAAATCGATGAGGGGGTGTCACTGGGTTTGGGGACAGGGCTGGGGAAGTGGAGGGAGATCTGGGCCCTGCCCTCTGACCTGGCAGGAGTCCTTGCCCTCTTTCCCGACGCTGGCGCACAGCATGGTGTCAGTGATGTTGCCAGGGTAAGCGAGCTCACACTCCTGGTGCCCAATGATGGAGATGTTGGCACATCGCAAGGTGTGGGGCAGGTGCACTGTGGAGACGGAGTGAGAGGACGTGGGAAAGGAGCCTCCTGTCTCCCCGCTGCCCAGAACCCTGGTCCTCTTCACTTATGGCCCACTCATCTCTGCTTCGGTCAATAGCAGCAGCAGGGCTACTGAATCAATTCTTTATGCTACTTGCTGTCTCTGTTATCTCTAATCCAACCCTGGCACGTGGGTGGGATCATTCTTAGGTCATAGACAAGAAAACCAAGCTTCAGAGAGGTGAAGCTACCCCGCCTGAGGTCCTGCGGTTAGCAAGTTATAGACTGCACGTCACATCTGTCTGTGAGGCTCAGACTTCTGTCTCCACATCCCCCAGCCCTGACTTTTCCTTCTTCCTGTCCACGGATGCCACTCTCGACACCCCCAGGCAACCCCTCCTGGATCTCTGTGAGTCTGATCTTGGGAGGTTCCTCTGATTAGTGACCCCTCCCTTCCCACCCCTGTCATGTTCTCTCCAGAGTCCCTACACTGAGGGCTGGACGTGGTGCCCCAGCCAGAAATGAGGCAGTGGGTGCCAGCGGTGACACAGTGTGACGACAGGGTGAGGGGGCGCACGGCCCGCGTGATGAAGGCTGGGGTCGCCATTTTCACCAGCATGATGTCATGGCGGTGGTCTTTGTTGGGGAGACTGTTGTTGAAGCCCGGGTGGGGGAAGGACTCGGTGGCCGTTCGCTTCTGCTCGCAGCCATCCTGCCGCTGCAGGTTGTGCTCCCCTAGGAGGACCAGGTAACGGCTGCAGTGGGACAGATGGATTCAGAGGCAGAAGGGTGGAGGGGGACAGGGGCAGGGAGGAGAGATGAGTGACACCTTCAGGAACAAAGGGAAAGAGCTCCATTTCCAACCATCGCCCACCGGAGTGGAGTCCCCTTCCAAGCCATGCCCCCAACCCAACCCCCAGCCCCATCCCCTCTACCACCCTTTTCCCACATGGTCCACCCTCCCAGCTTCAGTCCCAGCTAGATCCCCTCATTCCGCCCACCCCCACCCTGCTCCCCACCTTCCTACGAAGTCTTCCTGTCCCTGAGCCCCTGGCCACCCATCTCTCCATCTCCAGCCCCCTCCCAGCCCCGCCCCAGCCCCCGCACCCACGGCTTGCGGCAGTGGGCTGCTGTCAGGAGCCATTTGGGGGCGATGAGGGTCGCCCCACAGAGCAGCCGTGTCTTCTGGAATAAGGCCACCTGCCAGGGCTGGGAATGAGGAACACATTCGTACCCCTTGATGATCCTGGTCTCTCCCCCTACATGCCCTGCAGGAAGTGGGGGGCAAAAGAGGGGACTCAGGCATGAGATGAGGCCAGATGGGGAGACCCCTACCCATGAGGGGAGGAGAGCTGGAGTGGGTGGACTGGGTCCCGACCTGGGGTCCCACTGGGATGTACCATCCGGATGGGTCACATATTAGGAATTGAAATCCTTCCTGAGCCCCCACAGCTCCAGCACCCCGGGACTTCCTCTGGATGCCCTGACCTCTCCTGATGCTGGCATCTAGATGGATTATGCCCGGCACGGCCAGGGCCACCCAGCCCCTCTTTATGGCAGGTCTCTGTGCTGACCACACAGGTCTTTCTATATTTTGAATATCAGAGAGTGGGGGGTCCCACAGATGGCTGAGCAAGGTCCCTGCCATGCCCCATCTCTCCACATACCTGTCACCAGAGCAAGTGTGATGAATCGCAGAATCATCATGGCCTGGAGGCGGCCAGGGCAAGGCCCAGGTTCCTCTGGGGACAAGAAGGAAGGCAGGTCTAAGCCCAAACTGAGAGGCGTGCGTATAGGTTCTCACAACACGGCATCAACCCCTAAGATACATCTTAGGCCTCCAGGGTGGCCTTACTAGGTGCCTCTGGTATGCCAAGGAGCCTGGGGAGGTGCTGGGAGGGGCTGTGGGGGACAGGCGGTGGGAGGGCTTGTGGGAGTCAGTGCAGAGCCTGCTGGGCACATTTTGAAGAGACCCCTGCCAGGGTCCAGCAGCTTGGTGTAGGAGGACAAAGGGAAACGGGGCCCCATTAGTAACCACCAAATTTTCTGTGGTCCTAACAGTAGGGTGACGTGGAGGCTTTGAGGTCTGCCTCCAGAGGGTCATCATGGGACAGTGTCTGCCCCCTCTTCTCACCTCCTTGTTGCTGAACCCCTGCCCCTTTGAAAGCCAGCCAGATAGAGAGGGGTGGGGCTGCCAAGGGGAGGGCCAGTGCCCTGGGCTGCTCTGCCAGTGGGGATGGACTTAACTACTGGAGCTGGGGTAAGAGGTCATCAAGGTTGGGGGCCACAGGTTGGAGATGAGACCAGAGAGAGATAGAGAGCCCCACCTAAACCGGAAAGGACAGAGCAGAGAGGAAGGTGGGTACCGAGGCAGAGCAGGACTGGCGTCCAGGGTTGGCGGACTCCTGGAGGGGGCTTCTCTTCCCTCCCCAACTCACAGGCTCTGGGCTGGGGCTCTGGGGGCCCGGCGGTAGCAGCTGTGGCAGGCTGGGTCGGAGTGCCAGGCACTAGGCAGGCGGGCAGGCAGGGGGTGGCCCCGGGCGGGCCCAGGATGACTGGCCTCCAAGCCCTGCCTTATTGCCCCAGGGGTGGGGTGCGTTTGGAGGCCCTCCCTGGGCACTGCCTGCCTCTGTCACCTCTCCAGGACCCTCTTCTCTTGGCATCTCAGTGTCCGTCTGTCTTTTGTGTGTAGCATTCCCTTTCTTGCCCCTCTTTCTGAATCTGCCCTTATTTCTGTCATTCTCCCTGCCATCCTGTAGTTCTGTGCGTGAGATGTTTTCTCCGTCTCTAGATTTCTGTCCCTGTCTCTCCCTCTTTGTCTTTGCTTCTTTCTCAGTGTCTGGGGCCCTCAGCTCTGGCTGTATGTTTTCCTCTCTCCCTCCTCCACTGCTCCCAGTCTCCTTCCCTCCAGTCCCTGTGTTTCTGTCTCTTCCTGTCTTGCCCCGTGTCCTCACAGCCCCAGCAGGCCTAGGGCCCCTGGCCTCCTCTGGGCTCCTCCCTTTTCCTTTTAAAAGATGGGGGGAAACTGGGGCATCAAAGAGGTGGAGCTGCTGCCAGGCAAAACGGCAGGACAGGCGGGAGAGGGAGGCAGGCTGGGGCCTGTGAAAGCCCAGGCCCAGGAAGTGGGGAAGAGCCTTCTGCAGGTGCCCCAACCCCCAGGGCTCCTCTGGGGCCTCATTCTTTGCTGACCCTTCCCTCTGCTGCCCCCTCCCCACCTCCCGGGCCTCCAATGCTGGATATCTGGGGCCAGATCCGGCTGTGGCACTTACTCGGTGCTGTGCAGCCTGGGCCTGACTTCCAGTCCTTCAGCCACCTCAGCTTCCTCATCTGCGAAACCCGGGTGCAGATCCCCACTTCTCCCAGCTGTTTGTTTTCAGTCAGATCTCTTCCCTGGATCTTCCTCTCCTCTCTCCCTAGCCAGATGTGGAACAAGGCGGGGTAGGCCCAGGTTCTGACAGCAGCCAACCCGGGCCTCAAACCTTGGTTCTGCCTCTTCCTACCTCTATGACGTGGGATGAGGGACTCCACCCCATGAGGCTCAGTTTCTTCATCTGCAAGATGGGGGTGACAGCCCTGCCTTGGGGTGGGGTGGGGGGTTGGGATGAAGAATCTGGGAGAGTATGTGCAAAGAGCCCAGCACTGTGGGGCTCAGCAAATGGGCCTGCCTGTGCTGTTGGTTAGCCCTCACTGCCCTCAGCCCCCGGTTCCCCTTCCATGCGTGTTAGAGACCTATTCTCCTTCTGTCTACTGGACAGAGAACCCCGGGGGTGGGCAGGACCCTTTAAGACCTAGACTGTATCCCACCACCCTGGGCCATCACAGGCACATTAAAATAGATGGACTTTCTGCGCTAAATATAAAGTGTGCTGGAAACAGAAGAGTCAAGCTGTGATTGGCCAGTGTAAAAAAAAAAAACAGTTACTGTTTTCTAGGCACTTCATTAAATGGACTTTGAACTTTGATTTTGCAGTTTTCATTTGATATTTGGGAGTCAACGATTTTCTTTTCTTCCTCCAGGTTCTTCATAGGCCATTGAAAAGCTTATCAGCTCTGGCCACCGTTTCTATCATGCCTGATGGAGAAAGAGGGCCTTCATTTTTAGTGTTACGGGTAAACTTTTTCTTCTCCATTCCTGTGTGATCGCTGGGGGGGAAATCCTACCCTGTCTTAAGTCTGTTTGGGAAGACCTCTTTTCAGTGGCCAACAGCATACAGACAGGAGATCCACAGACACAGCCCTCCTTCAGTTACATTGTATTTATTCCTGACAGTTGTGCAGCCCTCCAACCCAGTCATGGGTCTTGGGTGAACAGGCTGGAATTGCAGTTCCAAGAAGTTTCCCAGATCAACCAGTGTGGGAGCTGCGCGTGAGGGTGATTCTGGGGCTGAGGGTCAGAGCGGCTCCCAGGTTGAGGGGTGGAGATGGAAAGCAGGTCAGTTGTTCCTCATGACCGTCCGGATCCAGTCCACGTATTTGCAAACATTGGTGTAGACTCCTGGGATGCCTCTCTGCCCACAAGGCTCCACGGACCCCCAGGACACCAGACCCTGAAGGACTCCTCCGCATACCAGAGGTCCCCCAGAGTCACCCTGGAAGACAGCAGGACAAGGAATAGGGCATAGATAAGGGAGAAATCCTTCTCCTGTTTTCCTTCCCTCCCACTCCCTTACCACCGACCCTTTCCTAGACCTAGGGGATGATGGCTCCAAGCCTGGACTTGGGAGAAAATAGCCCAACCAAGCTCCCGGAAGACAGTGGCAGTAACTAGCCAATAGGAGAGAACGCTCTGTCACTGGGGACCAATCCCAGGAAAGGAGGGCGGGACTCTAAAGCGAAAGGTAGAGGTTGTTTCAGGACATTGGCTGGGGCGCTGGCCAATAAGTGAAGAGAAGGCTCTCTACAATGACCATTCCCAGAAAAGGAGGGCGGGACTCCATAGGGTAGAGAGTCCTCCTAAGGGCAGAGGCTGGGTCCCTGTACAGTAAGGCTTAGCGGCCTCTTCCTCCTCCCTGGGGACCCCAAGAAACCGAGAATGTGGAATCACTGGCCCCTTCCCGTCCCTGTCCCCGCGTCTCTTTCTCGAACGGGAACAGCACCAGCTGGAGGATGGCGTGGGGAATACCTAGAGCCCGAGATGGCAGCCAGCTTGAGAGTTGGCCGGCCCTTTGCCCTCTGTCCTCCTTTGCCCTTTCTCTTCTTCCCCTTGCTCTTGGTGCCCCCTGCTCCTCCCTCGCTCTGTTTTTCCTCTCGCCTGGTCTCTCTTCCTCACTTTCTCTGGGCCTCCCTCCTTTCTCAGCCATCCCTGGCACCTGACCCCATTTCCTGACTCGTCTTGTATCAGTTCCTCTCCTGCTTTCAGTCTCCCCTTCTTTGTCCCCCTGGTCTGGGTGACCGGTGCACCACCTGTATGGCTCACCTGGCAGGCGTCCCTCCCAGCGAGGCCGCCTGCACACACCATGTTGGTGGTGATTCTCCCGGGAAACACGGCCTGGCAGGCGTCAGTGGAGACAATGGAGAGGTTGAGGCACTGGAGCCGGTCAGGGAATGGGGCTGGAGATGGAAGATGGGTGCTGCAGGGTCCCGCAAAGCTCTGCTCTTTGAGGCCACATTACTTCTCCCAAAAGGAAGCCCAATCCAAGTCTACCCAGTCCCCCCAACTCCACTACAATGTGAAAAACCTCTGAGTTTCATTTACTACCCAATTTCATAGTGACCACTGGCCCAATCACCTTGACCTTTGACCCTTAACCTCATTATCTTTTGGTCCTGGCTTCATGTCACCTCTTGATCCCATGTCCTTGTCTTCACCTTAACCTTGAACTTCAGCTGTACACCTTTCTTTGTCCCAACTCCAGAGTGTCATCTGATCCTAGTTTATTTGACCCCAAACTCTGTGAACCCAAACCTCTGTCCCCATGCCCATGCCCATGATTTCCAATCTCAGATATGAGATAAAATCCCAATTTATATCCTCAAATTCGGACCTAATCTGCAACATCTGGATCCCAGGTCCTGGTCCTTGCTGTACAATAACCTCTAAAACCCATACCCTTGACCATGACACCCAGATCCTACTTACATGTACCTTTTGCTCCAGTCTGATGACCCCAATGTCACTCTGACCTCTGACTGCATCACTGACCCCTGACTTCTGACCCCAAGCCCTCCTCCTCCACCTCCTTATTTCCTAAGTGAGCCATCGTGATTTCTGACTGCAGACCACAATCCTGATGTTGAACTGCTCACCCTGACCCTTTACCCACCCTTCCCGAAAGGCTCATGACTCCTGACCTCTCACCCTACTTTCTAGGCTTTCCCCCTTTGACCCCTGCCCTGGGCCTCCTTACTCCACTGTTGGTTGGTGGTGCCCCAGCCGGAGATGTGGCACTCCGTGCCAGCCTGGGCGCAAGTGCTCGGCAGGGGCAGGGGCTGCACACTGCGGGTCAGGCGCACAGGCAACCCCAGCCGCAGCAGCCGGAGGTCATGTTCATGGTTCTGCTGGGCTCCCTTGTAGCTGGGGTGGGTCACAGAGAAGCCGCTGCGCCGGATCTGCTCTGTCCAGTCCAACCTGCTGAGGCTGTGCTCCCCCAGGCGCACCCAGTACCTGCTGGGGTCGCAGCGGCTCAGCGGGGGACAAGGGCAGTGCAGGCCCTGTTGCCCCTCTGATGCGGCTGGAGGAGTCACGGTCCCTAGTTCACTGCCTGTTCCTGCCACCTGGCCCTGAGGAGGAGTCGCCAGTACTGTTCCCTGAACAAGTGAATTGTGCATGACCTCTGTCCTGCTGCCCCCTAGTCTCTCAGTCCCCTCAAGTCTGATCTCCCCTTTCACAGAAAAACCTCAGAGCATCAGACACAGAGAGTGGCTCATTTTATCAGTGTGACTGCTGAGGCCACAGAGGTGACAGACCTGTTCCTGTAGTTGCACGGTTTGGGGTAAACATGGGCTCAGGACCCAGACTGGGACAGGTAATGGCTAAGACTGGTGACAGATGCCATATAGGAAAGGGTGGCACATGAGAATGGGAAGGTTCTGGGACCCTTGTGGGTCCTTCACCCACTACACCTGGCTCCACCCAGTCCCACCCTTGAGGAAGTTCCACTCCTTGTCTAACCACAGACTCTTGCTGCAGGACCAGCTTCCTACCCCTTGGCACTCTCACCCCCTGAGACCTACTTAGAGTGACACCTCCCGTCACCCTCCTTGGCTTACCTGGCACTGCAGTGAGCTGCTGTGAGGACCCATCTGCGGTCAATAAGGACACCCCCACAGCGCAGGTTGGTGCCCTCAAACAGCCCCACCTGCCACGGCTGTGAGTTAGGGACGCACTCCACACCATTAACAATCTTCTGGGCGTCTGCCTGGGTGAGACCTGGGGACAGGGCTGGAATCCAGAGAGATGGGGTCGGAGAAATCAAGGTGCTGGGTCAGACAAAGGAGGGGAGTCCAGAGCTGGGAGGTGGGAGGCAGTGATGGAGAAGGACACAGTGAAAGAAGGAAGCCAGGAGGTAGGCTTCAAGAGGGGGAACTGAGAGTCAGTGACAGGCAGAGGCAGGTGTGGTGGACCCAAGGATGCAGGCGCGGGTGAGCAGTACCCAAGAGCTGGGGTCCTCAGGGCTGCGCTGGGCCAGAGCCCAGCCAGGGAGATGGGGGGTGGGGCTCCTTGTGAGGGAGGGTGGGACCAAGCCCCAGTCCTGCCCCTCTCCAGCAACTCACCAAGAGTGCACAGGAGCAGGAAGATGCCAGGCCTCATGGTGGCCACCTCCACAGCCTGGGGAGAGGACAGCTCTGAGACGGCTCTTCCCCAGCCTCCCACTCCACCTCTCTTGGCTCTGAAGATCTCTGCAGGGGCTGACCCACTGTACTTGTCCCCTGCGTGCCACCCCTTCTTGCTGGATGGTCTGCCCCCTTCTCACCTTCTCTTTGTCTGCAGGATCCTCTGCGTGACCGGTGCAGCCTGTCTATCTCTGTTATTTCTCTGCCCACCTACCTGCCTGCCCTTTCATCTGCCGGCTCCCCTGCGAGTCAGCTCTCCCACTGTCCACCTGGCTCCTTAGCCATCTGTCATTCTGCCCCACCTGTCCCCTTCTGTCCGTCTGCTCTAGGCCCCAGGCTGACAAGGCTTTTAACTCTCTTTGTCCTAGCCAGACCTGCTTCTGGGAAGGGGACCAGGAAGTGAGGGTGGGCCACGCGGTAATCCCTAGGAGCTCTTCTGTGACAGGTAATTGAGCTTCACGGCCCAATGGAGGAAGGAACCCAGGGTGGGAAGAAACCCAGGGTGGGAAGACCCAGCCCCGCTCCCTCTTCCCGCCTTTGAAACCAGCCTGTCGCCTGGGGAATGATGACTCAAAGTGACTGCGGTGCTGGGTTCTAATCCCCACTCCAGTGACAAAGAAACAGGGAGGGTGGGGCTGCCTGGGAGCTGTGGTCACCAAGGGGCCTGTGGAAGGGGAAGCTGCAGGCACCAAGGGCAGCGATGAGGGAGAGGGCAGGCACAGGCGGCGGGAGAGGAGGACGGTCCTGACGTGCTGCTCAGAAGGCTTGAGTTCTTAAATTACCCTGGAGGACCCTCACCTTCCTGCTTTTCACTGCATAGAAATATATGTATATTTCATTATGTATATACGAAGTTGTTTTCTCTAATTCCATGCTTTTATCTTTTGTTGTGGGTACAAAATTCACATACATAAAATTTAGCATTTTAATACATTTGAAGGCAATTCAGTGATGTTCACTATATCCATAACTTCATGATATTATGCAACCATCACCACTAATTCCAGACCCTTTTAATCACTCCCTGAAGGAAACCACATGCCCATTAAGTTTATGCCCAACAATCAATGATGAATTAAATGTGGTCCATCCATCCATCAAGTGGAATATTAGTCAGTGGTTAAAAGGAATGAAGTTCGGATACCTGCTGCACCTGGAAAAACCTTGAAAACATCGTGTGGCATGGAAAAAGCCAGCCATAAAGGACCACATGTTGGATGATGCTATCACTGGGAAATGTCCAGAGTACACAAATACTTAAAGACAGAAAGCAAATCAGTGGTCACCAGGAGCTGCAGGGCAAGGGAGGTACTGACCACGTAGTGGCTGTCTTTTGACCCACACACTACTGGCTTGTGGCCTGTGGATAAAGCCAACTCCTCCCTTTTGCAGCTGGACTGAGGGCCAAAGAGGGTCTGGACTATCTTGCAGCCACACACGGTTTGGAGACACTTGGGAAACACTTGCTGCCTCCTTAGGCCCCAGAGCTCTCAAGAAGCCCACTTTCTAGAGAGAACTCAGTCACCCGGACATGTGGAGTGAGGACCCAGTGTGTGCAGACCCTCAGAGATACAGAAACGGAGGCAAGGCTAGATGAAATCATTTGCCCACAGTCATCCTGATGTAAGTGGCAAAACTGGAGGTTGAACCAGGCAGGCTGGCTCCAGCGCCGGTGTTCTCAATCATTATCCAAATATCCGAACGAAGAGACGGATGACTAACTGGATTAGTAAGTGTGCACACAAACAGGTGAATGGAGGAGCCTTTCCACAGGCTTAACAGAAAGAGGGTAGCTTCTGGAATCCTGCACACCTGGGCGGAAACCTTAGCTCACCCTGTCTCACCCAGGGCCACTGGATCTCTTCTCCTGATCCATTTGCTCATCTGCAAAGCAGACCACGTGGAGGCTGCGTGTCTGCACCTCCCCTTCTCCTGGGAGCATCACCAGGCAACTGAAGATGAACAAGAAGGTTGGGTGGTCACTGTAGACTGTTGAGATGGCCCTTAGCAGTTTCTTTCTTTTTAAATTAAAAAGAAATCTTTTTTGGCACTGGGAACCGCATCCAGGAGTGCTCATCCACTGAACCCCCTCCTCAGCCAATTTTCTTTTTTTATTTTGAGTCAGGGCCTTGCTAAGTTGCTGAGGTTGGCTTTGAACTTGCGATCCTCCTGCCTCAGCCTTCTGAGCCACTGGGATACAGGGGTGCGCCACCTCGCCTGGCTCAAGCATGCATTCATATTTATGTCCGGAGACGTCTGTGTTGCCCAATCCAGGGTCCCTGTCCATCCTCATCTTGATCTCTCTGGTGCTCACTCCTTGAAACTTGCTCCTCTCCGGCTTCCAGGACACACAGGGCAGTTCTGACTTCCTCCTCTCCTGCCTTTCCTTCCAGGCCTGCATGACTAGACTTTCTTTTCTCCACCAATGTCTTTAAAAAACAAGGGAGTTCCCAGGGCCCTGTGCTCACTCCACAAGTTCTCCCCATGTGACTGTGGCCATGTCATCCGTTGTTGGGGTGGGAGGGTTCTCAGGTCTCCCTCCCTCCCAAGCTTCAGGCTCTGCACCCACAGCCTTCTGGAGGACCCAGACTGAGCTTCCTCTTTCCCCATAAACCTTATTTGTTTTTTTAAACTCCACCAGGGATAGAACTTGGGGGTGCTTAACCACTGAGCCATATCCCCAGCACCCCCCTTTTTTGCATATTGAGATAGGATTTCACCAAGTTGCTGAGGCTTAGCTGATAACACCTTGGGATCCTCCTGCCTCAGCCTCCTGAGCCCCTGGAACTAGAGGTGTGCAGCACTGTGCCCAGCCCTCCCCACAGAGGATTAAGACACAGGGGAGGAGACGGGAGCCCAGATGAACGCCAGCCCAGCTGCAGTCTGTTCTTTCGGCCCTTTCATCTCCCCTACCTGGCCTGTGTCCTCTCCTCCTTTTTTTTTTTTTTAAAGAGAGAGGGACAGTGAGAGAGAGAGAGAAAGAGAGAAACAACTTTATTTAGTTTTTCACATGGCCTTAGTTGCTCCAACACTTAGTTGTGTACGTGGTGCTGGGGTTTGAACCCGGGTCCTCGTGCTTGCCAGGCAAGTGCCGAAACCGCTGAGCCACCGCTCCAGCCCTCCTCCCCTCCTTCTGCCCTTGCGAGGGGGTGTGTAAGCTTCTTCCCCCCTTTCTTTCACTCTCTCTCTCCTCATCTTTTCTGCAGTACTGAGATTTGAACCACTCTGGGGTGCTCTTCCACTGAGCTACATCCCTACCCTTTTTTATTTAGTTATTTATTTTTATTTCTACTTTCAGTACCAGGAATTGAACCCAGGAGCCCTCAACCACTGGGCCACATCCCCAGCCCATTTTCCTTTTTCTGTTGAGACAGTCTCACTAAGTTGCTTCCGGCCTCACCGAGTTGCCGATCCTCCTGCCTCAGCCTCTTGAGTAGGTAGAATTACAGGTGCCACTGTGCCCGGAGGGTACCTAGGGTTCTAAGTCATATTGGGTGTGGGGTAGTCACTTTCGCTCTTGTGCTGCCTCTGTGACAAGCACCTCTTGTTCATCCGTCCATCATCAATCGACTCCAGCAAACTCAATTATCGGACCTCCAGAGGGCGGAGGGGGAGCTCTGTCTCTCCAACAGTACTCTTCTGGGTGAGCTCTTCTCCCTGGTTCTCCATTGCAGGGGTGGCCCCACCATCTGCTGATTCACTGGGCTGGACCTGGGCACTTCCTTACTCCTACTCAGCTGTCACTCCAAACCCTATTCCTCCCATCCATCCCCCATCTGCCCGGTTCTCTCCTTTCCGTCCCCATAGCTCCACCCCAGTCCCCTACTTGAACTCTTGGCCTCCAGTCTCCCTTCCCCTCTTCTCATCTCCCAAATACTGGCTCTTTCTATACCCACTTTCTCAAAGCCCTATCGAGGCCCACCAGGACCCCAGATTAACGACATGGCCCTTTGTCGTAGATGTCAAGGTCCTACAAGATCCGCACCCAGCTCCCTCTTGGTTCTCTGCTCCCAACTGAGCCTTCCGGGCTCTGGAAATGCCTAATTTCTGGATCCGCAGGGCCCCTTCCTAACCCTTTGCATGAAGTCTTATCACCTCCGAAGCTGGTCAGTTGCCTGTGCTTCCCCCTGGAACCTGCAGAGGGACCTGCGGAGAGCGCAGAGGGGCAGGAATGCTGTTTTCTGCGTTCTGTGTCACCAGCACAGGCCTCCAGCAAGCATTTCTCAGCGGGTGGATAAATGTGTGCCCCGCCCCCGCCCGATGCCTGCTCATTGGTTGTGGTCACCTGTTAGTGCACCGTGGACCCCCACACACCCCAAATTTTGTCCAGTCCTCCACATCCACAAAGAGAGAAGACTTGGGATGCACATGGGGACAGGTTTTCTGGGGAACATAGGACAGACTTCCCAGGCTGGTCCAAAAACGGCCCCGGATGGAATGGGAGGGTGGGCTGGGTGAGGGATCCCACACACAGGCTGAGGCTTGTGTGGGCTAAAGGAGCCCTGGCATTTTCCTATGAGTGCTCCCATATGTGGGGAGGAAGAGGGAACGGGAAAGACTCAAAATGTTACCAGAGGTCAAACATCAAAAACGGAGTCAAACTGGTCCACCCGTGAGCATGGCTGGTGACTCAAATGGGGCCTGTTCCCTTGACTTGCAAGTGGACATGACATGTGTAATAAGCTGTCTCAGCGCTCTGTGAGCCCCAAAGCCTGAGTTCGGTAAAAGAGTGTCTCCCCTGTGGAATGCCTGGTCCCAGAGCCACCACTCAGTGTTTGAAGGAATGAGGTGTGTGCCCTGGTCACTGTCAGCAATGTGTGAAACTCTAAAGGGAAAAAAAGGAGTGTTTTGTCCAGAATTGCACTGTGATATCCAACGTGCGGAGATGTGCATATTGGATACATAATCAGGCACCTGCGAAGCAAGAGACTTCCACTGTTCACCCCTCAGGGGAGAAGGGGCAACTCTGGAGAAGGGATTGTGGATGCCATATTGACCAGGAACAAGGGGCCACTTGGCTGGCAACGGCTCAGGCCGCTTTGAGAAATGCACCTGTTGCTGATTGGCTTGAGGACTCCTGAAGTCCAGTGCTGAGCCCATTCTCCATCAGGGACATCTTGGACAAGGGATGGACAGCAGGTGCTTTCCAGAAAGCTCCATCCTGTGTGGTGGTGGTACTGCCACCCACATGGTCTCATTGCTGTTCACCCTGTTCATCTCCAGAGCTGCCCAGGGAATTGAACTATTCAGGAAGGAGGTGGCTGCCCCTGCTCTATGGCATCTGCAAGGAATGGAGGCAAGAGGTCCCCCTTTCCTGCAGGCGGGACACACTGGAGGGCTCAGGCTGAGCCCCACGCTAACTGAGGAGGTCCCACAGCCATGCTGAACTTGTGGGGTGCAGCTTCTCGGCTTCAGGGCTTAAGCTATTACTGGCAGATGGGCACAGAGGTTGCAAGCTCAGAGTCAGAGTCCTCTTCCTGGAAAACCGTATGATCCCGGTACGTGGTCTGAAAAGAGACAGTCTCTCGCAGCAGAAGCCCACTGACAACTGCGGCCCTCAAGGTGGCCCGGCCTCCAGGAAGCAGGCAAAGTGCCAAAGCGTCCTGGAACGGGAGTCCCTGGGCATGTGGATGGAAGTGCCGCCTTTGTTGCAGGGGGGACGCATTCCAGGGCCTGTCGTTGGAGGCCCCCATTCAAGTTGGATTGGTCTGCGACTGATGGCAAAACCCAGCGTGAGAAAGGTCGTAGCTGAGGAACCCTTGCTGCCAGGATTTTTTTGTTTTGGGTTTGTTTTAGTGTTGAGGGTGCCAAGAGGTGCAAATGCTATTTCTTGGCGGGGCCAGAGATGGAGGGGTCTTGTTTCAACTACATCCTTTTTAGGAATTCAGCTGGGGCCCGGGGTCTTGCACTCTGTGTGTGGTAGCAGCCCCTCCCCTCTGCGTGAGCTCTTTTTTTTTTTTTCAAGAAAGAATCAATTTTATGGAGATTTTCACGTGACCTTCGATTTTATGGAGATTTGCACGTGACCTTCGTTGCTCGGACACTTTGTTGCGTATGTGGTGCTGGGGTTTGAACGCGTGTCCTTGCTCATGCTAGGCAAGCACTACAACCACTGAGCCACCACTCCAGCCCCGCCAGGTGGCCTCTTAATGCCATTCAGTCACAGTAAATGTGAGGCGTGGGTGGTGTTCTGTTTCATAGTAAATATTTTATACGTAGAAGCAGTGCACTCTGAAAGAGTGATTAAAAGTAAGTGGTACGGGCTGGAGCAGTGGCTCAGCAGTTCTGGCGCTTGCCTGGCATGTGCAAGGACGCAGGTTCAAACCCCAGCACCACGCACATAACGAAGGCCACATGAAAAACTAAATAAAAAAATTTTTTGATTCTTTCTCTCTCTCTCACTATCCCTCTCTCTTAAAGAAAGAAAAGTAAGAAGTACACGCGTCAACCACCCCACAGTCATTTGTCAACATTTCCACGTGTCATATACCAGACGTAATTGTATGTGCTTTAGCACAACTGGCAGCTCCATAGGTCTGCTCATGCCAGCACCGCCAGAGACCTGCGAGGAGCCCCTTGCTCCTGCCGTCCCAGGCGATTCTCAGGCTCTGTTCTGCTCTTACCCAACGGCCACTGCGGATGCAGTCCAACACCAACCGGAACCTGGTTCTGAAGGGTGTGACAGGGCTCTGAGATGAAGGAGGCTGGCCTCAGGAGCAAGACGTTCTCCCTGAAATTCCCCAGACCTCCTTTCTCCTTCCCCCACTTCGTTCCCAAAGTCATTCCTAGAAACTAGAACTTCTCTCCCAGCAAGCAAATCACACGACTGGAAATGTCACTCTCTGGCCTTTTTCCTCCTGAAGACCCTCCTGTGGCCGGTGTCCTGCCCTCTACCTGGAGGGAGGGTGTCTCACACAGAGGCTGTGAGGCCTTGGTCCCCTCTCCAATTCGCTTAGCTCAGGCCCTTTTGGTCCAATCATGCTTCTGCCCATGATCCGTTCTTCCTCCACCTGCAGCGTAGAAGCCCAGCTTCCCCAGGGCTTTGCTTGGTCATTTCTGAAGTCTCCTGTGTGACACAGACTTGGTCAAGGCGAGGAAAGGGCATAGCTCCTTCCGTGTGAGGGCCAGGATGCTGGTACCAGGGACAGGTGGTCAAGCAGACTGTGTGTGTCCTTTTCCAGGGGGACAGTAGCAGCTGAGAGGCCGTGGCAACAGGACAGAACAGACCATAGCAGCCAAGTCCAGCCAAACACAGGTGCCGGTCGCTGGATGAATGAGAGATGTAACGTGGTGGCATGGGGTTGGGGTCCTTAGCAGGAAGGACCATGGCATTAAGGCTGTTGGAAACTACCACGAGGTGCCATCCCTTCTCCCCAGGTGCCCAGGCCAACCTGTTAAAGGTGCACCAGGACAGTCATCCAGCTTCTACATGGGGCTATCACAAGGGGTTCTTGTCCTTGGAGGGTCTGTTTAATTTATGTTGTACCCACATCAACTCTAGAGGCGGGCACATCCCATTTTGTTAAGCCAATTTAATGGTCAAACACTTTTTTTTTTGGTTCTGGGGATTGCACTCAGGGAGCCACATCTTCATTCTTTTATTATTATTATTTTCCCTTTGAGACACAGCCTTGCTCAGTGGCTGAGGCTGGCTTTGAACTTGGGATCTTCCTGCCTCCGCTTCCTAAGCTGCTGGGATTGTAGGTGTGCACCCCTGTACCCTGCTACTTTTATTTTTTTTAATGCAGTGTTGGGGATTGAACCCAGGGCCTTGAGCATGCTAGGCGAGTGCCACTGAGTTATGCCACCCCCATCCCCTAGACTTCATTGAATTTTAATTTGTTAACTCCTTGGGTCAGCAAGTCCATGCCCACTGGGAGATACTGAGGACATGGTCACCATGTCCATGGGAACTTAGGTGGGACCACAGTTCTGAGGTTACCTTGCTCACCGCCACCTGGTCAGCGGCTCCCCTAAGAGCCTGGTGGCCTCCTCAGAACTGGGTAGCCTCCCCAGGCAGAAGTGTAACTGGAACTTCCAGGTTGTGTTGCTGGGAGGATGTGACAGATCTGCCTTCCAGGAGTGTTAAAGTTAATTCACAACTTGTGCTGCTGAGGTGCACAAGCCAATCAGCAACCTTGAACCTCTTGTTTTTGTATATAAATTGTTTAGTAAATTTTGAATTTGAATTTCCAGTTAGGACAAACTTTGGGACTATTAGAATTTTATTTATTTGATTTTTTTCTCCCCATATCCAGTTTTTGCAATTTTAATTTCATTTAATAAAATTTTTGGCTGGACTAAGTGCCTCACACTTGTAATCTCAGGGGCTCTGGAGGTTGAGGCAGGAGGATTGCAAGTTTGAGGCCAACCTCAGCAACTTATTGAGGCCCTAAGCAGCTTAGCAAGACCCTGTCTCAAAGTACAAAATAAAAAGGCTGGAATTATAGCTCAGTGGTAAAGCACCCTTGGGTTTAATTCCTAGTAACAAATAAATGAATATTTCAATTGACAAATTGTATATACTTAAGGGGTACTAGGTGAAGTTTTGAACTACATACGCAGGGCTGGGGGGTAGCTTGTGGTATAGCATTTGCTGAGCATGCTCCAGGCCCTGGGCAGTAGGGGAGAGAATGGCTAAATCAAGCTAATTAGCATATGCATTACTCACATACTTACCATTTTTTTGTGATGAGAACACAAAATCTAAGCCTCACTGCTTTCAAGTACACAATGCATTGTTTCACAGTCACCATGCTGTACCATAGAGCTCTTGAACTTTTTTTATTTTTTTAAAGAAAGAGGGACAGTGTGTGAGGGGAGAGAGAATCAGTTTTGCTGCGACATTTCATAACATGGTATGGGGGTTTGAACCCATGTCTTCACGCATGCCAGGCAAGCACCGTAACCACACCGCTCCAGCCACGAACTTTTTCCTGTCTAAAAAGAAAAAAAAATTCTGATTATTAGACACACTTTGGGGTGAGTGGCTCCTCTCCCCCGATTCAGATTTACACTATTTTCCCCCTCCAGTGAGACTCAGGTCAGTCTGATCATGGTAGCAGTGGTACATATTGGAGTTGAGGAGCCCAGGCTTAAGTCAGGTTTAAATCAAGCCTTTGCCTGAGCCAAGTGGCTGCTGTGGGTGGTTTATGCTACATCCCTGGGAGTCAGGGTCTCCCTTCCAGCAGACCCAGCTGCAGATACAGCAGCAAAGTTGTGGTAGGCTCCTAGTTTGAACCATCTGCTTTTAGTTGTGTGAGCTCAGCTTGCAACATTGTAGCTGTTCTGCCACAGGTGAGACCTCCTTTACAAACCCTGCTGCGTCCCTATGTTACACAGCAGGCATGCACCGCCTCCCTGCACCAGCCAGCACCCTAGAGAAGGGAGTGAATGCCAGCGGGACCAACCGAGTGGGAGCAGTCCTCTGGGTGAAGCCTCAGGCTTGGCCGAGGTGGCGTCAAGACACACAGAGGGTCCAGGTTGAGACACACAAACCAGGCACTGGAAGGAAGGTCCCGAACCCACACTTTGGTTCCTAAACACCAACTATCAAAACCTTGGACTCAATCTCTGCAGGTCTCGGTGACTGCAGGGTCAAGCAGCTGGGCTCAGAGCTGTGCCAGCTGGCATCAGGCCAGGGAGCCTGACAGAGCCTGGGAGGAAGACTCCTGCTCCGCCCACCTGTGGTGGGGATCGGCCCCTCTACCCAGCTCTCAGAGCCAACTGGCTGGTGGCCTGGTCAGTGTCCACGCGCTGACCACCAGAGGACTCCAGCCCGCCTGAGGATGGCCACACCGTCCTTTCAAAGTTCTTTCCGCCAAAAACCTGACATGGGTTTCTCTGCTCCTGCAGCCTGCCTCGTCTTCTCTCCACCCCTTCAAATGGAAATGTGGGCTTTTTGCCCCTGCTTGTCTGGAAAGTCCACCCAAGGCTCTTATGCAAGGCCTGGCTGGGCTGTGGCTGAGCCCCACCTGGACCCTCCAGGTTAAGGAGGCGGAGTTCGGAACGAGTCAGCCTGGAGGGGGTGACAGTGGACATCTATGCTTCTGTAGAATGGGGACATTTCACACGAATGAGACTTGGGGAGAATGAAAAAAAAAAAGATTTCCCACGCTATGTAGAGCTGGGCCGGCGCCAGGAACCTGCAGTCCCTCTGGGAGGAGAGAGTCCCCGTCCCCCTCTTCCGCCAGCTCTCATTCTTGCACGGTTGCTTTGTGACTAAAATTCCCTCTGGCAAAAGCAGCAAGACGAGGGCGGGTGGCCTGCCATGAAATCCTGGGAGGTGGCCGAGAAGCCTCACCCGCCGGCTGGCTCTCCTGAATGAAGCTGTTGTTGGTAGAGTCTCCAGCGCAGCTATGTCATTACTTTCTGATCCACAGGAAGGCTTTGGGCGGCTGCCTCCTACTCTCTCAAATCCCCAGCTGTCACTCAGAACACCTGGCTCTGGTCCTGGGACCTTGGAGACATAGCATCACACCAATTATATCAACAATAAGTGCAACCGCCACCGTAATAGTAACGATGACAGCTACCACTTATTAAGTACCCACTCCGAGCAAGGTGTCCTCAGCGCTTCCAACCCTAGTTCAACTAATCCTCCTGCCAGCCCTCTTGCTGTTCGTCTTGTTATTTTAAAATGTTTCCTTGCTGTATTTAGTTCTTTGTCCTCAGATGGAGAGGGTTGAATTAGTTGGTGACATCATCATTAGCGATTAGAGGAGGTCCGTGTTTTCTTCCTGGGTTGAATCCTTTCATCCTGTCTTTATCACTGTGTGTCTTTTGCCATCATCTTTATTACTGTGTATCTTTCCTGCTTGCTTTGATTACTATGTAATCTTCTGCTGCTATCTTCGTTATCATGTGTCCTTTGCTCTTATCTTTATTATTGTGTATCTTTTGCTATTGTATTTATGATTGCATTTTTTTATGTTAGGGTGAAGTTCACACCGATGATTAGTCATTGAAGTGTGGAATTTAGCAGGGTGTGGTGGCCCATGCCTGTAATCCCAGCTACTTGGGAGGTTGAGGCAGGAGGATTGCAAGTTCAAGGCCAGCCGCAGCAATTTAGCAAAGCCCTTAGCAACTTAGCAAGACACTGTCTCAAAACAAAGAAATAAAAATAAAAAGGGCTGGGGATGAAGCTCAGTGGTTTAGCACCTCTGGGTTCAATCCCTGATAAAAAGAAAAAAAAGCTATTATTTATATGAAAGTAAATACACTCTTCTTAAGTGTTCACTTAGATGAAACTTGGAAATTGGAGGCAATCCTGTAGGTGCTTCCATATCACCTCCTGCCCCACCCTTAAGCTGCCCCCTACTCCTTTTGCAAAATCTACCCTGTCCACACTGGTCCTAGGCAACCGTGATCTATGTTCTGACACTATTTTTTTGCCTTGAACTTCACATAAGTGATCAACTTCTCTCTCCAGAACAAAACATTTCAGTCTCTTCTGTGTTTTTGCAAGCAGCAATCAATAGTTCATTCTTTGCTTTGCTGAGTGGTATTCCATCCCATGTCTCTCCCCAGCCTGTTTGTCCATTCACTAGCTGTAGAATATTTGGGTGTCTTCCAGTTTCATAATGCTGTTATGAACATTCATGTACAGATCATTGTGTGGACATACGTTTTCATTTCTCTTGGGTAGATACCCAGGGGCAAAATTGCTGGATCATATGATAAGTGCATGGCTAAGTATATAAGAAAGTGCCGAATGTTTTCGGTCTGCCACCAGCAGCATTGAAGTCTTCCTGTGGCCCCGCATCATCACCAACTCTTGGTGTTTTTGGTCTTTTTATTTCCCACTTTTGTAGTTGGTAGCACTTACCTGTAAGAGCTGATTTATGTCTATCTAGTCTGTTGCTTTTCACTGCCATGTAGGCTTGTGGGGTGGGGATCTGCCACATCTTCCCACCCACTTCCCCACTGATCCCCATTCCCTGATTTCCACCACAGCATGTAATCCTGTGACTGCAACCCCGTTCTCGCCCCTTTGTGGGCTGGATACCTATTGCCCATGGGTAGATGTAGATATCCCAGAATGGGGACTCCAGGGTCCTAGGATGCACATATATGCGTTCAACTTACAAAATCCTGTGCAAGTTGAGAATAAGTCAGTTTCACATGCACTATGGAATGTTCCAGCTCAGCAGCACAGCACGCTGCAGGGGCAGTCACCATTCTTCAACTTGGTGGGGCCCCCTGAAGGCTGGCTCACTGCTGCTGCCCGGTGTCCTGAAAGCAAGGCTTACATGTGCTGCCAGACCACGGCAACCTCGGCATTCAGAAACCACCGCACGGTCTCTATGGAATCCGTGCTTCCTCTCCATCATGACGCAGTTGAAAAACGCTGACTTGAAACACTGTCAATTGGGGATCGTCCACGCTTAATTCAACCAAGGAGTGCAAATTGCTTTTGCTAAGAATGACACTGATCTACGTTCACGCCAGCGGGACACAGGGGACTTCCACATTTCTGCATCGCTGTAAATACAAGAAAGTTCATCTCAACAAACGCAACGTGATCCTGTTTGCAATCGCGTTTCTTAGGTAACTACGGTCCAGCAGTTTTTGCATGGGATTTTTTGGTTTCCTTTTCTATAAATCTGTTCGTATCCTTTGCTGTTTTCTTACTTATTTGCAGAATTTCCGTAACTGTTTGAGATAGCGACTCTGGATTGATATTATTATCGATTGCAAATATCTCCCAGCCCGGCTGTCCTCCATCAAAGTACTTTGTCCACAGTGTCTTGTTGAACAGAAATCCTTAACTATGACATAATCAAATGGAATGATTATCTGCCTTTACGTTGTTCCTTCTCACCTTTGAGAGTGTCTTCTTTCATCCCTAAGTCACAGAAGTGTTCTCTGCTCTTATCTTCAATTGACCACGGAGCCCACCCTTTTGCTTTCGGGTCTTAAGGCTGTTTGGTGTTAAGTACCATTCTTATGCCCAGGGGAGTGATGGGGAGGCGGAGGCACAGAGAGGGTGAGTGACTCTAGGGTGGCTCCATTCAGTGGGTGACAGAGTTGGGATCCAGATCCAGGCTGCCTGGCCTCAGCATCTGTGTCCCTTAGCTGCTCTGGCCGCTCCTTGGAGGAGGAGCTGTGGCTCAGAAACAGCTGGTGCAGAGCTTTCATTTGCTGATTTCCCCTCAGTCCTTCGACAGCCCTGAGCAGCAAGTCCTGTGATTACCAGGCTCCCTAAAGGCGGAGTGACAAAACCAGATCTTTCTGACTCCACCCTCTTTTGGACACTGAACGCATTATCCCTAGTATGCCAGGGGGGTTTGATCCAGGACCTCCTCGGACACCAGAGTCCCTTCTGTAGCACGGGGCAGTGTTTCTGTTTGGCCTCTGCACGCCCTCCAATATTCCTTAAATCATCGCTGGATAATCCACAATATTTAACACTGTGGAAGTGCTAGGTGAATAAGTTTGGGTGCTGGGCATTGAATCTGGGGTCTTCCACACACACCCCACCATGGAGCTACATCCCCGGTCCCAAACAGGGGTTGCACTGTATTGTTTAGGAATAACAAGAAGAAAGAAGCCGGTACATGTCCGGCACAGATGCAGCTTTTTAAAGTCATATTTTACCCTGAGGTTGGTGAAATCTGAGTGTGCAGAGCTGGAGGGTGTGAAAGGCTGGCTGCAGCCACCAAGTGGGAATCCAGGAGGAGAAAGGAATTTCCCGGACTCTCACTTCACCCCCTCCAGTTGATCTCCTGACTCATTAATTTCATGTTTTTGAATATGCCCACTTGATAAAGACTCAGGGTACTCCCAAACCAATCATGGTGTTTGGGGTCTGACCATCACTCCATTTCATCAGCTGCCCTAGAGTGGTCTTGTGACTATTTGCATAAGTTCCTTCAGGAAGGGCTGCTAGGTGTGCTTTGTTAAGCTTGCTAATTGTTATACAAAAGAAGATTAGGGTGGGTTAGAACGTCTTAAGGACAGGTTGTTCCCTGGTTTTTTTGTTTTTTTGTTTTTTTGTTTTTTTTTTTTTGTCTGTACTGGAAATCTGCATAACCCCTGGCAACTCCCTTAGGATTATAAAAAGAAATGTGAAGTTTGAATAAAGTGAGACCGCTCCACCTGGATCTCCTGCCTGTGTTCTTTCTCAGCCCCTCCCTCAGGTCAGAACCCTGCTGGACCGGGACAATGGTGGGGCTTTAGTGGTTGCTGGCAGACAGGCAGAGTGGCGGACCTTGAGTTCCAGATGCAGGATCGCAGCTTGGGCCCAGCCTTTGTATTTCAGCTCTCACCCTGTAAACAAGTGTCCTTTCCCCCGGTCCCGGTAGTGTCAAGTTTTCTACACTGCTGTCCGTGTATGTGTGTCATTTTGCTATTGTAAAAATGACCCTAAGTCAAGGGCACTGGCACACGCCTGTAATCCCAGCGGCTCAGGAGTCTGAGGCAGGAGGATCACAAGTTCAAAGCCTCAGCAACTTGGTGAAGCCCTGATCAATTTAGCAAGACCCCACCTCAAAATAAAAAAATAAAAAGGGCTGGGAGGAGGCTGGAGCGGTGACTCAGCCATTGGAGCACTTGCCTGGCGTGCACGATGACCTGTGTTTGAACCCCTGTACCACATATACAACTAATGTCTGAGAAAGAAAAACCAGACGTAAAGTGCTCCCCACCGTGCTGGGGATGTGGCTCAGTGGTTAAGCATGCCTGGGTTCAATATCCAGTACCAGAGAAAAAGAAAAAAAGGATTCTTCCCCGGTCATCCCTGCTCCGGGCTTCCCACTACACTGGGGAAAAAAGAACAGGTCTCCTAAACCAGCCTAAAAACACCCTCCCCATGAGGTCTCAGCTGGATTCTCCAAGCCCATCTAAAACACAGAACCCAGTTTCTCCTGTACTCTTACTTACAGCAACCAGCACATGCCACTTCCGTGACCCCACCAGCAAGCCAGAAAGTCTGCAGCAGATCCCAGCTGTGGGCTCCTCTAACCCGATTCAGTTCTGGCACGTCCACCTGGACGCGAGAGCTCAGTTCTCAAACTGTCCCCACCTGGCTGGCTTAGATGTTGGCCAAAAGCCCCAGATTTTTTTTTTGGTACCAGCGACTGAACGCAGGGGTGCTTTAACCTCTGAGCCACATCACCAGCCCTTTTATATTTTGAGACAGGGTCTCACTAAGTTGCTTACGGTCTTGTTAAATTGTTGAGGCTGGCCTTGAACCTGAGATCCTCCTGCCTCAGCCTCCTGAGATGCTGGGATTATAGGAGTGTGCAGCCATGCCCAGTCCCAGGTTGTTTTACCAACTGGCTATAAATTCAGGTGCCTACAACCTCTTCCTTACATCCAACTAATTTTTTAGAGCAGCTCAGGGGACTCAAGAAAACACATTTACCAGTTTATTACAAAGAATTTTTTTTTTTTAAGAGAGAGGGACAGTGAGAGAGACAGAGAAAGAGAGAAACAACTTTATTTAGTTTTTCACATGGCCTTAGTTGCTCCAACACTTAGTTGTGTACGTGGTGCTGGGGTTTGAACCTGGGTCCTCGTGCTTGCCAGGCAAGCACCGAAACCGCTGAGCCACGGCTCCAGCCAACAAAGAATATTTTAAAGGCTACAAATAAGCATGTCTTGGTCACATGCCTTCTGAGCCTGTTCCCCACTGAGCAGCCAGAGAGAGAGATCCTGTCTGCACCTGAGCCAGCTCACATCCCTCCCCTGCTTAGAGCCTTCCCTGGGCTCTCGGCTGGATCAGATCAAAGCAGAGCCTCACTGTGGCCCATGAGACCCCCCGTGAAGCTCCCTCCCCTCCGTCCTCATCTCCCACACTCTCCTTCTCCAAGCCACATGGCCTCCTGGCTGATCTCCAGCCACACTAAGCAGGCTCCTGCCCCAGGGCCTTTGTACCCGCTGCCCTCCAAATTTGGGATGCTGTTCCCCAGGCGGGCCCCTGGCTCCTGTCTTTAACTGTTACCATCTCAAGTCCTCTTTCTTGACCATCCTGTTCCCAAAAGCAACTCGGCCCTCTCGACTCCCCAGCCCCATGTTCCCTGTCCTTCTGCCTGGCTTCATTTTCCCTTTCAATTTGGTGGTGGCTGAAATGATCACTTGACAGCTCATTTCTGTATTCGTCATTTTTAATGGTTTCTCCCCCAAATGAATGTAAGCTCTACAAGAAGTGCGTGCTTAATTCAGGGTTCATCGCCTGTGCCTGCTCGGTGCGTGGCTCATGAAAGTACCAAGGACAACACCTGGGAGGCGCCTGCGCGTGATCAGCAGTGAGAAACGGCTGAGAAAACCAACACATGCAGCATTGTCTCGCACACTGGAGAGGTTGTTACAGCCAAAGGTGACATTTTGTAAGGAAATACGCAAATAACAACGGTGAGGCGCATTGAGCATTTATCTTTATAGCAATGCTATTGAGGAGAAATTAGAGCCCATTTCACGGATGAGAACACAGGCTCTGAGTGTCACGACTCGTTCAAAGCAGGGATTGCCTTAAGCAGAGACTCCAGTAGCTAAGCACCTAACTGGTGCATTGTGGAGCCATGGGCAACGATGGAAAAACAAGGGACTTTGAACACGGATGCTCACAAGGGAGACGCAAGACAGAGGTCCAGCCCAGCGGACCTTCGGGATTCTGAATCCCAGCACTGTAGGGATTGGAGTGCCATTGGTCACTTGGGGACGGGCATTCAGAGAGAGGGGAGTGCTTGTAGGGGCAGGTACTGCAGAATGGAGGCTCTAGGCTGGGTGAAGACATCTGTGAGAGAGTGGAACATTCTGAGGCTCCGTCACTAAGAGGTGCACTGAATGTGGTCAGAGCAGACGATTCTGGACACAGGAGACTTTCAGGAAGATACAGCATGGGAGTCTAGATCCTTCTTGAGTGTGTAGCATAGCAGGACCTAGAATACTGGCAGGGAATAAATATTTGGAGGGTACCAGGGCACTGCCAAGGGAGGTCCACTCAGACACGGGACACAGTTAGAACGGGCGGCGGGGGGGATTTAAGGATGTTGCCATGGACACACCAGTGTCCATCATCGGGGTAGATGAGAGTCAGTGATGATGTTGGGAGACCTGGGATGCTGTCTGGGTTCGAGTCATTGGAGTGTCTCAGGGGTACAGTATCCGGGAGCCCACACGGCTGGCTTGAGTGATTCTGGAACGTGGCATGTGGTGGACACTTAGAGAACACGATCGCTGGTTCCAAAGGAGCACTCTGGGGAGCAGGGCTGGAGATGGGCTGTGCTCCGCCAGGCGGGAGAGGGGGGAGGAGGAGGCAGCCAATCAACCCAACATTCATTGTGTGCACTTCGTCCATTTCCACTCCTGGCTTCTGTGTTCTCCGATTGTGGCTTGGATCCACTGGACGTATTTCGAGACGCGGGTGTAGACGCCCGGCCGGTTGGGCTGTCCGCAGGGGAAGTCTCCCCAGGAGATGATGCCATGAAGTGTGCCACTGCAGACCAGGGGGCCCCCGGAATCACCCTGCAGGGGAGAAAGAAGCAGGGTCCTGGCTAGGACTAAACAAAGGCAGAGGTGGGGAGAGAGCGAAGGCTGGAGCCAGACAGTGAGGGAGAGTACAAAGCCCAGGACTCGGAGGGAAAACAGGAACAGAAGTACAAAGACGAGCCGAGACAGGTAGGGGGAGCCCCGCAGTTCTCTGCGTCCCTCTATTCCTTATTCCTATGAAAAGGGGTGATGGCTTATGCTCATCTTGGTTCCGGCCACCAAATCCCACCTTGTGTCCCCAGGCCCTGCCACCTGGCTCCTGCTCACTGCCCAGCTGGCACAGCCACATCCAGGCAGGGCGTGCTACTCACGCTCTCCTGCTTCTCCCGCAGCCCAGGCAGACATTACTAATCCAACAGGGCACCTCATCGACTCCTAATGGAGCCCTTCCCACAGAACCAGAGCAATCCCACGAGCCTCTCTCCCGGTGCAGTTTTGGAGTAATCCGGAATGGCTGCTCTGATCTTTGTTGATTAGGAAAATGGAGGGAGAGATCCTGGGGATGGGCTGAAGCTGGAGTCTGGGCCTGCAGTCAAAGCCTCAGATGGGAGAGAGCTCAGGTTTCAGTACCACCTACTGGTGAAATGTTTGATTCTTCACCTGCCTTACCTAAGAGGGCCAGGAAGGCTTTGGGAACTATCAATAAAGCTACAGAAAAGGCAGTAAAGACCGATAGGTCCCTTAAACAAAAACAACCAATATTTTCTGCTAAAAGATGACCGTGAACACTGCTGAAGTCAAAAGCCCTGTTCCTGCCTCCAGAGACACCTCTCCAGAGATACAAAACTTCTTCTTTTCTGGTACTGGGAATTAAACCCAGCAGTGCTTAACCACTGAGCCACATCTTCAGCCTTTTTTATTTTTTATTTTGAGACAGGGCCTTGCTTAGTTGCTGAGGCTGGCTTTCAACTTGGGATCCTCCTGCCTCAGCCTCCCCAGTCTCTGGCATTACAGGTGCGCACCACCGTGCCCGGCCCAGACATAGAAAACTTCTTTCCCTCCAGTTGTTTAGATTTGAGCATTTTGACCTGCCTCAAGAGCGCCAGGCTGCTCACCTCCCTTGAATGGAGAGTCTCTCATGATCCCTGACAAGGACAGGGGACTTGAAAACTTGTGACTTCACCTATGAAGATGCATGGAAAGAACTAGCTGAGAATGAAGCCCAAAGAGAAGAGACACGCTGAGGTAAAGAGAGTCATGGTTCCAAAATCACACTCTGTACTCCTGGCTCTATCTGTGCCTGAAGGTAGCCACCTCTGGATTTTCAATGATGAAAACCACAGTTTTGGATTTTTTGTTTGTTTGGTTTTTTGCTTAAGCCAGCTAAAGCTGGGTTTCTGTCACTGAAATAATCTCAACCATCCTGCATCTCGATGCAGGGATCTGGGTGCTCACGCAGTCAAAGCTGAAGCTTAGGGTGAATTCTCCATGCCATTCCTGGGTACTGCTTTGGTCTTGACACCCTTATACTAAAGATTGGTTTCTCCCAGGCTGGGAGCAAACCCTTTCCTCCACACCTGCCCCACCTCCACCTGGCGCCCTCCTGGCCATGCCAACCCACCAGCCCTGGTCTCACCTCACAGGAGTCCTTCCCCCCCTCAGGGGTGCCAGCGCACAGCATGTTGGCCGTGATCTTCCCCGGGTAGACCTGCCGACACTCCTCATCTGAGCGTAGCTGGATGTTGGCACACTGTAGAGTTTGCGGGTAACTCACTGGGGAGGAGAGAGAAGGTCAGAGTGTCCGTCCTGCATGGAAAGTGGGGTGGAGGGTGGAGTGGAGAGCTGGCTGGGCAAAGGGGTGGTGGGAACTGAGATGGGTGGAGAACTGGGAAGAGGTGGGACATGTGTCTGGGGAAAGTGACAGAAGAGATAGAAACGTGGAGAAATGTGGGAGAGGGGCGGAGGGAAGGCTGGGGAGCGGGAAGGGATGGGACAGTCCCAGGGAAGCGGGGAGGTGGACAACGGTGGAAAGGCAGGAAAAAGGCATGGGGTGCATTGGGGTGAGAGGGGGCAGAGCCAGGGACTGCCACGAAACTGCAAAGGCCTTGTTGACTCTGCTTGCTACATTCACGTATGTAAAATGTGTACATAAGGATGTCCTTATTTATATTTTATTACATTTAGCAAATATAAGCTTATTAATATATTAAATGGATTTTGCAAATTATAAAAGTATAGAAGCTACATATTATATAATATATAAATTACATATTTATAATTTAAATGCATTATGAGTTCTGAAAGATTTATAATGATTTACATATATTTAAACATAATTTTATATATTCAAATATAGAACATTTTTATAAAATATACTTGATTTATAGAACGTAATTTATAATTTGATAACATTTATATGAATGTACTGCTATATTATGTTAGGCACTATATTTATATTTTTATATATTCATGGATTCATATATATATGGAAGTTATAGCTTCCTTTATGTATATTTGTATTTTGATATATAAAGGCATCCTCCAACCTTCCCTCCCCAGGGCTGCCCCTGATTCCCCAGCCACTCCAGTGCACGTACCCTGGGGGCTGGTGGTGGTGCCCCAGCCCGACACTCGGCAGCAGGTGCCCGGGGGCAGGCAGTCCTCGTGGGAGAGTGGCAGGGTACGGACGTGGCCTGTGAGCTGGACCTCGGACTGTAGCTCCAGAAGCATGATGTCGTGGTCATGGTTGAGGTGGGTGGGGCTGACCTGGTATTCAGGATGGGGGATGGAGCGGACCACCTCCCTCACCTGCTGGCCTGTCTCCACGCGCCCCAAGGCATGCTTGCCCAGGTAAACTCTGTACCCACTGTGGGTGCAGGAAATGGGTGGTTAGGGGAGAGGATGAGCTGGTCTCCTTCTCCATCCCAACTGGTCTCCTCCCCAACTCCAACCTAACTGCTTTCTCATCCCACCCTCCTGTCTCCAGAACATCTCTTCCCATCCTCAGCTCCAATCACATCCAAGGCTTCTCCTTAGACTGTGATCCCACATTCTTCATTCTCCATCAAACCTCGTTCCTACCCACAGGCTCGCTCCCAGCCCTAACTCCAACCTCATCTTTATTTTTTGATGCCAGAGATTGAACCCAGGGGTGCTTAACCACTGAGCCATACTTCATCCTTTTTTATATTTTATTTTGAGACAGGGTCTCGCTAAGTTGCTTAGGGTCCCACCAAAATGCTGAGGCTGCCCTTGAACTCATGATCCTCCTACCTCAGCCTCCCGAGTTGCTGGGATCACAGGCATATGCCACTGTGCCCAGCTCTAACCTCATCTCTAAAGCCAGCTCCAGTCCACCTACCACCCCAGTCCCTTTCTCATCGGTTCCATGCCCCCGGATCCCACATACTCTTTCCTACAGTGCGCCGCAGTGAGGACCCATCTAGGATGGATCAGGACGCCCCCACAGAGTAGCCGCCCCTGCACTAGCAGGGCTGCCTGCCAGGGCTGAGAGTGAGGGAGGCAGGTGTAGCCACCTGGGAGAAACCCACTGGTCCCATTGGTACTGTTGAGAATCTTGGGAGACTCCCGGGAGATACCTGGTGAAGAAGAGAAATTGTTAGAGAACAGGGGTCCAGGGTGAGGAAGAGGCCAAGACAGTGCTTCCTGGGTTGGGGAAAGAGTTATACTGGTGTCCTGGTTGATCAGGAACTGATGATTCAATGTTTGACCCGTGAGAGTTTTCATTTCCTAAATAGTGGAGATGAATTGGGGCAAACATTTCTTCTTTTCTTTAGGAGTGTCAACTCATCCAGCGGGGAGTGAGAGAAGAGTTCATGAAATGTGAAAGCTTCTTTGAGGGCAGTGGAAACCTGACCTCTCCACCTGCATCTTCTCTCTCATTCCACCATGGGGATGGATTTTAGGAGGTGGAAGCAAGGCTGACCTACACTTATGCAGTGTCGATGCATCCAGCCATCCACCCATCCATCCATTCTTTCAACGCATAATTTCCTGGGTACCTCTGGAGGCTAACCACTCACAGACTCACATCTCCAGCTTCAAACTCTTCCTTAAGTCTGGAAACTCAGATGCTAACAACCCCAGTGTCTTACATTCATCCTAAACTGCAATCCCAACTTGATTTCTCTCAACCCAAACAGTCCTTCTAGTCTTTCCCACCATTTGGGGATATCATAGGAAATGTCTGGGGTCCAGTTGGTGACTTTAGACCACGTGGTCTGAGAAGACCACTCTGAAGAGGGTGACATTTGAACTGAGCTCTCAAAAGCAAGGACCCAGACATGTAACTTTAGCATCCTTGCTGTTTCCTCTTTCTGGAAAGTTATCTACACCTATGCCATTCCATGTAGTAGCCACATTTGTGGTTCTTTAGATTTAAATCCATTAAAATGAAATAATGAGTTGGGGATGTAGCTCAGGGTAAAGCACTAGCCTGTGTGAGGTCTGGGGTTCAATCCCCAGTAACACACAAATAAGAAATAAAAATTAAAATGCAGTTTCTTCAGTGATACCAGCCACATTTCAAATGTTCAATTGCCCCAAGTGGCCAGTGGCTACCATATTGGGTAGCGCAGATACAGGACATGTAAATATTCTACCAGATGGAGCTCAGAATCTAGAAGTCACATGTTTGAATCCTCCTTGATTTGGAGAGCTCAGCTCAAATGCCACCTCTCCAGAGAGGTCTTCTCAGGCCACCTGCTCTAATGTTGCCCCCTCTCAGGCTTTCCCTATGATTTTCATCATAGCAACCATCACTGTCCATTTCTCTATACTGGTTGGCATTTACGTTGTGAAAATCCCTTCCCCTGAACTGTAAGTCCCATTGACATCGGGCACTTTAACGACTTCATTCAGAGCTGCAGCCCTAGGGTCTAGCACAGTGGCCACCACGCACCAAGTGCTCAATAAACAAACCATGCTTGTGCCAAGTATGGAGTGGGCAGTGGGATACAGTCCAGTCCTGAATGGGCCATTTTCATGCAAAGCCTCAGTTTTCCCAACTGTCCAGTGGAAGAGGATAGCTGTCCTTTGATACCCATGGGGGACTGGTTCCAGGCCCCCATATAAAATGGTCCAGCATTTATATATAATCCACACAATCCTCCTCCACCATTTAAATCATCTCTAGATGACTTACAATACCCAATCATATGCAAATGCTACAAAAGTTATTATTACTGCATTGTTTGTTTAGGGACTAATGACAAAAAGAAGAGTCTGAGCATGTTCAGTACAGATGCGATCTTCTTCCTGAATACGTTTGATCTGCAGTGATCTGCAGCACATATAACCCTCAGATGCGGAACCCATGGGTATGGAGGGCTGGCTGGTGTGGCGTGGCATGAATAGGATTCAGTAAGATCCTGCGCTTCAAATCTGCTGATCAGCAGCTAGCACAGAGCCAACCCTCCCTAAGTGGAAACTTCTTAATAATCATCAGCTACCACAGGAGTCCCTTCTGCCCTAGGAGGACCCCTACCCACACAGGGAGCACTGGGACAGACCCGTGGTTCTTAAGAGTCAGGGACAGGAGCCAGGGGGTCTGACGGAGCATCATTTTAGGTGAGACAGAAACAAAGTACAAGTGACATTAAACTGCAAAATCAGAAATGGAGGTGCCATCCAAGCACCTTTTAATCCTGACTTTGTCAAGTGTGAAAGTCACATGAGGATATTAGTATGACTTTAACACCTAATGCCCACGGAGCTCCCTTTTTATTTTATTTTGTGGTCCTAGGATGGAATCCAAGGGTGCTTTACCACTGACCCGCCTCCCCCCCCCCCCCCCCCCGGTTGTTTTTAAATTTCAAGTCAGGGTTTCATGAAACTGCTAAGGCTGGCTTTGAACTTGAGATCCTTCTGCCTCAACCCCCCCAAATAGCTGGGATTCCAGGTGTGCCACCATGTCCAGCTGGGTTCACTTGAAAAACCAGAAGAGAGTAGAAGCCCTCCACAGGTAGCCTGAAATCTGTTCAGTTGAACCATCCGCGATAGCTACTCTAGAGGGGGGCAAGGGGCCATGTACGTGCCCCTGGGTTCCGGGGTCCAACCCAGTTGACACACTGGGTGCACTGAGCAGGACAGGCCTGAGTTTTCCCTTAACTTCTGCGTATGGCCAGGGAGGCTGATCTCTATTTGGGACAGTGAGATAAACTTTACTTTTAAATGTGCTTTTGCTTTAGTAAAAACAAGCAAAAAGCATGTTAAGTCCATGAGGTCAAAGTTACGTGGACGGTGTGCAGGGCCTTATGTCCAGGATACAGTGGACCGGGAAGCAGCCTGGGGAAGGATCCTGGCTCAGGCCTTGCTGGTGTCTTTGCAGTACCCTTCTATCTCACAGCCTTGGATTTCCAGCTGTGAAACTAATTGTCATGCACCTACCTCACCAGGCTGTTGAGGATTCCACAAGATGCAGCATGTGGGGCTCCAGGGCCTGGGTGTGGCACCCGGGAGGAGCATGGGTGTGAGTCCTAGGAGTGTCACCAAGGGAGAGGAGCCACCTCACCTTCAGGCCAAGGATGGTGCCAGGTGTTAGGCGCAGGTGGACCCTCCTCCTCCGGGTCTTGGCTCAAGAGCAAAGCTCTTTGGGAGGTCTCCAGGCTACCAGCCACCATTACAGCGCTGGGCACCTGGCATGGCTCCTTAAGCCTTCCACTTCCCTCAAGTGTTAATTCATTATTAACTAATTATTGGGGCAATTACTTGACTATTGTGGGCATCCCTCCCAGCTAGGCTCTGGGTGCTGAGGGCAGGCACCCAGCACAGGGCCTGGTGTTCAACAGCGGCTTTTGGACTGAAGGAGTGAATGAGGCTGAATGGGATCCCTGCAAAGGTCTTGTCTACCAAGGCAAGGACCAAGGGCTAAAAGGCAGAGGAATCTTCGGGGACAGTTTGTGGGTGGGGCCACCCCAAAGATTAAGGGAAGAACAAACTATAAATTCCTGGAAGGGGATGGGAATTATTGAAGAGAAAGCTACCAATAACGTCATAATGACTACCTTCGGGAATCCCTCTGTCTGTCACTTATTGAGCTCCGACACACTTCCCTTCATTTTCTTATTCAACACACAACCCTTGCTGGTCCCATTCTACAGAAGGAAACAGCTCAGGCACAAGGGAGCTAAGATACTTGCTCAAAGCAGCAGATTCAGCCTTGGACCTGCGTCCTTCCGCAGCTCAGCGCTGTCAGGGAAGCAGTGAACTTGGGAGGCTGCAGGTTGTTGTAGAGGCTGGGGAGCGAGAGCCTCGCAGCTGGAGCCACTGGGGTCAAAAGTGAAGGGACCCGACCCCAGCAGGGAAACCAGGTCAGGCGGGGACCGGCAGGAAGCTCTGGGGCTGCCCCGGCGGCAGAGCCCAGTGGGAGGGGGGCGGGGCTGGCGGGTCCCCACGCCCCCTCCTCCCGCCTGACCCCTCCCACCATCCCCGCGAGTGGCCGCCGCACCTCCGCCCCCGCGCATGCTTACCTCCTGACAAGGCCACGGTCAGGGAGGCGATGGCAGTGGCCAGGGGCCACATCGCGGCTCCGGGGTGGGGGGCAGGGCGGGCGGGGCCTGCGGAGAAGTTGAAGGGGGTGTTGAGAGCTGGCCCGGAACCCCCACGTCGTAAATTCTCTGCTCCCACGCTCTCCAGCCCTGCACCGCCCCTCCCCTCATTCACTCCGAATGCCCCGAGTCTGGAATCTGCCCCTTCCCACGTGGCATCCTTGGGGGGCCCAGGAGCGAGGTGAGGTGCAGGGGCGGCGTGCACCCCCCTTGGGGTGCTGCCGGCTGCTGCTCGTCGCAGGAGGCCGAGTTCTCCTCCTCAGGCCTCCAGCAAGCGGGCTTCGCGGAGCACTCTCTCTTCTTGGCCAGACCCCCTTCTTCTCGCCCCAGACCTGTCCCCACCCCTGGTCTCCACCTGAGTTATCTTCCC
Organism: Aplodontia rufa; assembly: GCA_004027875.1. Taxonomy (NCBI): domain Eukaryota; kingdom Metazoa; phylum Chordata; class Mammalia; order Rodentia; family Aplodontiidae; genus Aplodontia; species Aplodontia rufa. Next base: position 147,539 of record PVKS010001227.1, read on the forward strand.
AGAGCTTCATCTTGGCTTCCCCTATCGCACCTCGCTGATTCAGCTCTTCTCCCTGGATCCTCTCCCCTCCTCGCCCTCTTTGCTCTTCTCCCTCCTCCTTTCCAACGCCCCCGCCCCCGCCCACCGACCCTACCTGGGTGAGGGGCCCCGTGAAGAACTGCAGCCGCCAGCAGCCTACAACTTCAGCCCCGACCCATGGCTTTTAACCCCTGAACTCCCTCCCCCAGCACGCGCAGCATTTCCCGGTGGCTGGCTCCCCCTCTCCACCCCCAAGGGCTCAGCAGGCCTGGATAGGCAGCCCCCAGCCTGGGCTTGGCCCTCGGCTTGGGGCGGAGCTTCTAGGACAGGCTGGGACCCAGATCTGGCCCCGCCCAAAGCCGGAGTTGAACCCACTGTGAACTTTCTGGGCAGCGAGGGGAAGGGGAAAGCCCATTGCCACCCTAAGCCTAGCCCATCCCTAACTTAAGCCCATTCCCATCCATTTCCTAGCCTCTTCCCCGCCGTCCATGCTCCTAATGTACATTAGCTCCCAGATGGCCACTTTCTAGTCTATTCCCAAGTCACTACCCACTTTAACCATACTGGTATCCCCAGCCTGTCCCTCAACCCCAATCCCATGGCCAACCTCATCCCCGTTTCTTTCAGCAGTAAACCAGCACGTCTAGATTGCAATTCTTAGCCTCTTTAGCCATCTTTCTTCTGAAATTCACAGATGCCCATGTTTATTCCGTCCCCCCTTCCCAAGACATGCCCACAGTCATGGGGCACAAGGAGCCGATGGCTAGAGGGACAGAAAGCTGCCTCTGGGCTTGCACGGGGGCAGGGATTGGGCCTGGGAAAGCCATTTTGGATAAATGGCCTTTTAGGAGCCACTGCCGGATGGGGTGAGGGAGTCCAGGGAAGGTAGGTGGAGAGGGAGCAGCAGAAATCCGAAGGCCCTGGGCTAGTGGCAGGGGGGAAGAGGAAGGAGGAAGGGGTGGTGTTTGGGGAACAGTGGGCGACACCAGGAACTGTGAGGGTGAGGCTGTGAGCTAATCCCAGGGGGTGGAGGGGGCAGGATTAGGGATTAAGAAGGACAGAGGTGGGGTCAGAATTTGGACAAAAGCCAAGGACAGGGACCAGGTGAAGTTTGGAAAGAGAGAGCAGTAGTGGTGTCATCATGAAAATCAAGGTTAGAGACAAATGGTGGGAGGAGTTCCCACCCAAACTGGTGTGGTCTGTACTGGGAGGGTTACATGTGGACTAGAGATCAAAGATCCCTTTTTAAAAAAGGTCCAACTATGAATCTCCAACACATGCAAAATGAACATGTCAAAGATTGGATTCTGGCTCATTAGTAAGAGACTAGCAAAGGTGTCACACACATATAGGCAATAAGGTGTGGAAGTGGCTTATTCCACGTGGTGGGGACAGGAGGAGGTGATTAATTGTACTTCTGTCTGACCAAATTCACTTGTGTGGTTTTGGACAAGAATTACTTGTGTTGCTCTCAGCTATCTACAAGTTAAAGTCGTAGAGTAGCTCAAAGAGATGCAGAGAACCCCCCCACCCCCGGAATCAGATGCCCCACCTAGCTTTCCTTGGGAGACACTTTTGGGTCTGTTTCAAACTCTGTTCCTCGGAAGAAAGCTTGAATTATGTGTATGGTGGGTCTGGGGTCAGCACTGGGATTGGCACAGGTTTGGAGGAGAATGGCCTTTGGATGAGGGGGTGTGTGGAGTCGGAGGTGGAACTAGAGTTGGCTTAGGGGATGGGATTGGGTTGTAGGTGGGAAGGACACAGGGAAAAATTTGATGGGG